>JAGFPH010011040.1:0-15382 GCA_018207615.1 Philaenus spumarius
GGGAAAAGGACATCGCTGACTACTTCAACTCATCATATATGGAAAAATCAGGAAACGAGACGATTTGGCCCACTCACCTAATCGCGGACAAGGAATCTTTCTACAACACGCTCAACAAATTGATGGAACAAGATGACATCAGCAACAACCCTTTCACTACAGTAGAGGTAAAAAGTGCTATAGATCAACTTAAGGCAACTACTCCAGGCGAAGATGGCGTACATAATGCAATGCTGCAGAACTGCTCTGAGGAGCTAACTCTTGAACTTATTTTGAATCTCAATAATATCTGGACGGAAGGTGTTATACCAGCGAAATGGAAACAAGCTACTATTATTCCCCTGTTGAAGCCTGGAAAACCCTCCGAACTCTCTTCGTCATATAGGCCAATTGCGCTCACATCATGTGTTGGGAAACTACTGGAGAGAGTGGTTAATAATCGCCTGATATGGCGAATGGAACATTTTGGACTTCTCAGTCAACAGCAGTTTGGCTTCAGGCCAAAAAGAAGTACTACCGACGCACTTCATTTCTTCACTGAAAGCATCTACAACGGGTTTTCAAGGAAAGAGTGCACCACAGCCGTCTTAATTGATTTTGAAGCTGCATTTGATAAAGTCTCCAGGGTTACGATTATCGATCAATGCACCAAACTTGGAATAAAAGGTAAAATTTTGAAATTCATTGTGGATTTCTTGAAGGACAGGACCATCAAGACAAAAATCAACGATACGTACTCGTTCGAGGGGGCCACTCTCAATGGAATCCCGCAAGGCTCAGTTATTAGCCCGTCACTATTCAACATAGCTCTCTGGGACTTAGAAACTGTTATGCCTGCCTCTGTATCTCTGGCGGTCTACGCTGATGATGTCACCATATGGGCCACTGCCCGGGAACCAGCCTTGGCGACTAGCAGTGTACAAGAAGCTTTAGAAAACACTATCGAATGGTGTAAGAAATGGGGGTTAACCATTTCTTCTACAAAGACAGAAGTCTGTTTCTTCTCAAAACGGTACACACATAAGAACTATAAGCCACTCGTTTTTATGAATAACATCGAAATTCCATATAACAAACATCCTACGCTACTGGGAATCAAGCTGGATCCGAAGCTTCTCTGGAACGCCCATATCAGCTCAATTGTCGAAAAAAGCGCCAACAGGATAAATGCTCTAAAAGTCATCTCAGGCAGAGTCTGGGGAGCTGACACATTTATGCTGAGACAGTTCTATATCTCATTTGTAAGATCAAAAATGCTTTATGCCTGTGAGGTGTGGGGTGGCGCAGCTGAAACTCATATTAAAAAACTACAACTTATGCAGAATTGTGCACTTCGGATCTGCCTGGGATGCCCAAAGACTACAAGCTGCCAAGCGATGGAGATTGAGCTCGCGATTGCACCACTGGACTTGTACATCCGGATGCTCCAAATCAAGAAGCATTTCCAAATTTTGGCCACGCCTACCTTGCATGACTCTGTTGCGGACAGATACAATAGCGTTCGTCAGTCGTTCTACAACTGCAGAAATAAACCAAGTCCTGAACTTGAATGTTTGAGACCACAGACTATTCCAACGACTTTGAAACATCCACCATGGCTGAGACCCAAAATCCAGGCAATCCTGGACATTCCTGGCTCATTGACAAAGCAAGAGTCACCTATGCTTCTTAAATCGGTATCAATAGAGATGATTCGTGAGAGATATGAGTCATATCTGCTGATTTACACGGACGGGTCGGTTGACAAAGCAAATGGAAGAGGAGGAGCGGCGTTTTACTGCCCAAATATGCAAGAGATCTTCTTGTTCCCATGTGATGCATCCTCCAGCATGAATGCTGAACTGTTGGCTTTGAGTGCTGCACTGCAGTTCTGCCGAACTGTAGAGCAGATAAACATCTGCATCCTCACAGATTCCAGATCTGCCCTTCAAGCCATCCAGGCCAGTCAAGCAAACGATTACTTTTTCCGCATATCAGAAATCCATGACCTGTTAGCAAATCTGAAGGAAAAGAACATTGTGTTGCAGTGGATCCCGAGCCACTGTGGTATACCAGGCAATGAAAAAGCTGATGCGTTGGCCAGCACCGCATGTAACATGGGCCCTGCACCCGAAGCATGTTTTTCACTACTGCAGTGCAAGAGAGCGGCTGAAAACTGGCTTGAAACTACATGGAACCAGCGATGGCAGCACTGCGACTCTGGACGAGCCTTTTACGCTCTTCAGCGTACTCCAAGTGATCCCCGTTTACACAAATCAATTCCTCGATTCGTGTCTTCATTTGCGGCAAGAGCTCGCACGGGTCATATTGTCACAAACAAATATCTACACCGTTTTAAATTATCTAATAGCGATCTGTGTGGCGTCTGCATGTTGGTGGAAGAAAGTCTGGAACACATTCTCCTCCAGTGCTCCCACTTCCTTAGGGAGCGAGAAATATTAAAAGTGAAACTTGGTGAAGAGGCCACCCTGGCGAATATTCTATCGGACAGCAAGTTTTGGCAGAGTGCGGCACTGTTATACCGGAGACATCGAGCCATCGGAGCGGAAAGCACTGGAAGCTCGCCTTAAGAAGTAAGAAGTAAGTAAGTAAAAAGTACGTCGATCTATAATATTTTAAGTTCAAACGTCGAAATGCCATAGCAGTTGAAAAGGGAATCTGTTGGAACAAGAATGAGCTCTGAATATGATTTACAAATCAAATTTTGTTTGTTTATTTCAAAACAACCACAACACGGAAAACCACATAAAAAAATAATTCGATCACGCAGCTAAACCACTGACGCGAATTGAGCGAATTTCCAAAATTAAGTTTACATGTTTTAAGGTTTCTACCAACTATTGGGAAATCGGTGTACACACGAAGGCTGCCTGCTTATAATTTCTTGTGAAGTTGATTTTTTTAAATATGAGTTATACAACTAATGTATGCTATAATATACGTTATAATATTTGCTTTGAGGTATCTAATTAATGAGCCTGTGACTTTTCACTGGGGCTTATTAGTTTTACATAACAGTTCCAAATATTTATGTAGATACTTTTCTATACTAATATTATAAACAGGTAAAATTTGTTTGTAGGGGGTAATCTCTGGAACTACTGAACCGATTGAAAAAATAGTTTTAGTAATAAAAAGATGCGCTATCCCTGAGTAACATAGGCTATAGTAAATTTCGATAAAATTTTTTTTTATTTAAATATTTGTAAATTGAGTCGGAAAAAATCTTAGGTTAGGCCTAGACTTATATACCAACACATGTATTTAAATTCATTACCATAGCAACCAATTGAATAAAATATCAGATAAAATAGCTGTTTGCTAAAATATTTCCATTAACAGCTGAATTCAAACTTTGAAGCAATATTTGCATTTCTAGATTTTAGGTTAGGTTTTTATTAAAGTGTAGGCCTGAGCCTTGCTGGTTCTTTTAACCTTTATTATAACTTACTGCTGTTATAAAATATACCTACGAAATAATTTGATTTGAACATTTAAGATTATTTACCATCTTAGCTTTGTGGGTTATTATTAAAACTTTATTATAAAAAAAACATAACATGATTATGTGTAGAGATATATCCAACGGGGTTGGCGTGCGGAGCCACCTAGTCTTTTAATAAACAAACATACTTAATCAAGTACAGTATTTACTATCAATTTAATATCAAGTAGATATTTATTCTAATAATTTAATACAAACAGATTTGATTGAATATAAAATTGACTTCGCTTAAAGGAAACGCGACACTTTGCAGTATTAATACCTCACCTAGAGTGTTGACGTGAAATTTAAAACAAGTATCGCACAGCTGATTTAGTTTTATGCCCTATAAGCCGTAAAAGCACCCATAAACTGATATTAACACCGCCTCTACAGGCAATATCGATTTTGTCATAGGTTAAAGTCACCTCTTCAGTCACCTCTTTGTTGATGTTAAAACAGATGTAATACACGGAAAACTTTATTTTATAGCGATAACTAGTGAAATACCGTGAAAAATCACGTGCAGATTAATTGTTGCTCATGACAAAAAATATAATTTCAAAATACAGTATAATCTTGATTTTCTGACCTCATTATTCCGGATCACAATGGAACAATGTTCCTGATTTTAGGCAGACAAAAATCTTAGGCCTCTCTAAGTCGAAAACTTCCATCGATGGGAAGAACCAATCTTAGATGGGGCTTACAGGCGGAGATAGTTGCTAATAGAAGAGGAGAGTAGTACTCGCTAGTATTTCCCCCTCTACTATTCCTGTCTCAACAGGTACTCTCCTGTTGGAGCGGGGAGTAAGCACTACTAGCGAGTAAAGTTGGACAGATTCAACGTTTACTCCCCACTAGCCGGAGAGTAGAGGTCACATGACTTACTCGCAGGGAGTATAGATAGAATCAATTAGAATGGCGTGTAGGGAGGGTAGTGCGAGAGAGACGGAGTACCTATCCCACCACATTTCCCCTACCGAGGCTAGGCAGCGCGGCGTACAGTCAAGTTTATAGACGAAGGCTTTATACACATCACATATACAACACAGGCACGCACGTATGTGCAGATTTGACACTGACTGTACTTTTTTACTATTTGACTGAGACTGAAGTTGATGGGATGCGGGATTTCCTGCGCATGCGCAGCCCGCACGCCATTCTAAATGCGTTGTACTTATACTCTCCCCGACTAGACACTCACTCGCTATTCCTCGCCACTACTCACAGACACAGTGCGTCGTCAGCCCCCGTTGTGACCAAGACTGTTTGTTGCAAAACCGAATGATGGCAGAACCAAAAACTATAAAACTTCACTCTTGACTGACGACTCGCCGGGAGAGTAGTGTGGCGAGTACTTGCCTCGTCTATACACCTACTCTCCACTGTTTTCACTAGCGGGTACTGCTGTCCTCTTCTACTGGCAGCTAGAACTATCCCCGTCTATAAACCCCTTCAGGCGGATTATAGGTAGGTTCTCACTAGTCACTGTCTGGCCAAGTACCACATCAAAAACAAAATGGTTTCAGGTAGGAGTCGATTTGGTTCCTTTGGGTTTTAATCGACTCAACATCCAGCATGCAGGAGATTCGTGGTATTCGGAAGTGCTGTTGTTAGCCCGGAAGGGTTTCGTGGTGTTGATAATAGGACTCTCCTTGATTGTATAATGGCTGGGATCTGCGATGATTACTAAAGGGAAAACCATACAGTATGGTCAAAGTGGTAAGGAGACTGTGGCTCCTTTATCCCTAGTTAAAATAAACGGTACCAAGAACTGGCACATACTTTCTCACAAACATATTTAAATTATTAAACAGATTCATTGTGACTTCATTATTGTAGGAGGGGTAGGAGAGGTGATATTAAAAGTAGGAGCATTACTAATAAATATTATTATTAGCTAGAGATAAAACTATTTGATCGATTTCGAACAAATTTGCACCAAACACGTCAATTAGACCTCTATATATCCACGAAAATTTTTTAAAACAACCTACATTTCCGCCAAAAACCCCCAAAAATAAGTTATTATTATTATTATTATTATTAGCTAAACGAGAATATTTAGAAAGATGCGGTTTTTGGCATATGGTAGGGTACATTAAGGGCTACAAATAAACCAAATTTAATGAAAAAAATCGTTAGAGCCGTTTTTTTATAAAAAATAATAACTGATTTTTTGGCCATAAAGGGAGTTGTTTTTCGAAACTTTTCAAAACCTTTTTTCGAGCTTCTCTATACCTATTTACTTCATGCCTAATTGGCATGTCTGGTGCAAATTTGTTCGAAATCGATCGAATATTTCTCTCTCTAGCTTTGTATACATACAGACAAACATTTTGTAAAACCCACTTTTTGGACTCAGGGGGTCCCGTAACGGATATTTCCACAAAAATATCAACATCGATTTTTTTTGCGATCACTATAATCCTTAAATTAATAGTATTTATTTGTTCCAAATCAAAGTAAATTACGTTGTGCTGGCTTTTCTGTGTACAGTGATTACTGCTAGTAATAACGGTCAAAGGATATATGTAACATTTTAAGCCACAAATCCCCACTATAATGACAGTGTAGCGCGTCACTCTGAGAGACAGGGGGATGGATCTGTCTTCCCTTCTGACGAAATGACGTTTGAAATTATAGATACTAGTATTCCTAAATAATGTTTAAAAATATTTGTTTGACTTATCCCAACCAGTTTGGTCCTTTCAAACCCATCACAGATTGTTCGTACTCATATGAGCGGTCTTCACATAACATGATACAATTTTTTGTTTTAATGGATTTAATGAAGTATGTCGGAAAATATAGCCCAAATAACAAAAGGCATGTAAAAATAAATTATCTTGGTAAAATTCAACTTAATTTAAACGGATACAGAGAGCACTATTATTGGCTACTGGGAAGAAATTCTCAATTGGCAAATTAATAGATAATGTAATTTTGATATTCAGGGTGTTTACAAACAAACTCCCTGGAAAAATGTTTTGTATTTGTTCCTTAGGTCAAGACAATCAAAAAACGACATATAAATATGGGTCTGACATACCTAATTTTCTGTCTGTCCGTCTGTTTGTGTTTTTTACAAATTATTTTATAACTTGAGTACTATTTTAGATAGAAACTTCAAATTTGGCACGAACGTGTACCGTGGTAGGTCAAACAAGTGTATACAATTTCGTTACGATATCTTGAACAGTTTTAAGATGGCGGCCATTTAAAATCTTTGATGTTAAATTTCACGAAAACCGTGATTTTTATAAAAAAAATTTACCAGTAATAAAAAATGTAGAATTTTAAGACGAACAAAATCATATTTTATGTGCTACAATCGGATAATAAATAACTGAGTAATGAGACATACATGTAAACATAAACAATATTACTACTGTAGGCCTATAACAAAACAAAAAAATATGTTGATGTATCGTTGTATATTATAATTGTCAATGAAGATGACGATTTTGTCGTTGAAACTCTTTTGAGAATTAAACGTATGTTTGTGAATTGTGGTGTTTTTTTACTTTTATAAATTATACTAGCTGGACCGATCCGGCTTTTAGTAAATTTAACCCCTCCCCCCAAACCCACCCCTAAAGTTTAAATTTTTTTGAAAACCTTTCTTAGTGAGCACCTAGGGCCCTAGAGGAAGCTACATACCAAATTTCATTCCAATCCGTTTGGTGGTTTTTGAGATTTCGTGATGAGTCAGTAGGTGGTATTTGGATTATATAATATACTAGCTGACCCGTACGGCGTTGCCCGTGGTGGTTGGTATTTTCAGTCTTTTTAACGTAGACTAATTGTATTCTTTTTAAGTGTTCAGTCAGTGAGTGGTATTTGGCTTTTATATACATAGATCTTAAATAATAAAAGCACTATTGTCATAATAATAAAAGATCTGAAATTATGATTTAAGTAACTTTGATCCCCAAACCCCATTAAAATTTCGAATTTTTTTAAACCCTTTCTTAGCGAGCGCCTATGGCCCTAGAGGAAGCTACATACCAAATTTCATTCCAACCTGTTCGGTAATTTTGAAGAAATCGTGATTTAGTAAGTTTTACCCCCCTAAAATTTCCAATTTTTTTAAACTCTTTTTTAGTGAACCGTTATGGCCCTAGAGGAAGCTACATACCAAATTTCATTCCAATCCGTTAGGTAGTTTTGAAGAAATCGTGATTTAATAACTTTGATCCCCCTATACCCCCCTTAAAATTTCAAATTTGTTCAAACCCTTTCTTAGTGAGCACCTATGACCCTAGAGGAAGCTACATACCAAATTTCATTCCAATCCGTTCGGTAGTTTTTGAGAAATCGTGATGAGTGAGTGAGTGGTATTTCGCTTTTATATACATAGATATATACTAGCTGACCCGGCAATGCTTCGCTATTGCATAATTGTTCTGGTGAAATAAATGCGAAAAATGATGGTAATTTTGTGTGTCATAAGGATATGAATCGTAGGTTCTCATAGCTGTACCCCATTTACATGTCGTCATAGGACCTAGTTCAACTGTTTTGTCTTTGTGATAATCGGTGTTGCAGTTGTAGTGAAATCCTGACATTGATTTTTCAGACCATGGAAGCCTTCATGTGACATTTTTTAGAACTATATTTTTGATCGGCAGCCATTTTGACCTGGGGATTTTGTTGACTGTACTTTTTGGAAGCCTCACTATGCACGGCAGGATTTTTTTTATTGTATCTTTTGACAGCCTCGCGATTTACAACGGGATTTTTTTGCATTGTATCTTTTGACAGACTCCCTATGTGCTTTAGCACGATTAGTATTAGAAAAACGTTTTCACATTTTCTCCCACTTTTCTGGGTGGTTGGAACAATGGAACAATGATCTGACTCAACAGTATCAGATGACAAACACGGTTCTGTCGACGGAGACTGAGAGTTTTGGAGATCCAATTTCCCCAATATTATCCTCCGCAATATAAGAGGGAACTGGAGTGTCAGGAATAGAAGGATTTAGAGGAATGAGAACATCAAAATGATAAGCCCAACTGATGCACCAGTGCCTTGTGGTCAGTGAGTAGGAAAGTGAAAGTGAGGAAGGGGCAAGGTACAGTTATTTGTGCCAGGTTTCTTGTTTCAAGGATGTAGGCAACAAAATAAAAAATCCAATTTACCAATATTTAAAACCCTTCAAAAAAAAATTTCGTAAGACTTATATCCTTACAATATTTTGTTTAATTGGAATATCTTCCTAATAAATACTATATATTGTTTGAGATTTTACCATGTTTACACAAATCGTTCATTAAATTTAATAAGATAACAAATATATAGATAGATGCCCCGATCCGGATTTGCATGGATCGATAGAGAAAGCAAAGTTAAATGTATATTAACCAAACAAATATATCAATAAATATATTATACCATGTATTTTATGTAGTTTTTGAGAAATCTTGATTTAGTAACTTTGACCCCCCCAAACCCCCCCTAAATTTTCGAATTTTTTCAAACCCCTTCTTAGTGAGCACTTATGGCCCGAGAGGAAGCTAGATACCAAATTTCGTTCCAATCCGTTCAGTAGTTTTGAAGAAATCATTTTTTAATAACTTTGATCCCCCACCCAAACCCCCTAAGATTTCGAATTTTTTTAAACCATTTCTTAGTGAGCACTTATGGCCCGAGAGGAAGCTACATACCAAATTTCGTTCCAATCCGTTAAGTAGTTTTTGCTATTTCGTGATGAGTCAGTCAGTGAGTGAGTGGTATTTGGTTTTTATATATATAGATAGATTTCTCACGAATTTATAAGCACGATTATATTTATAAATTTTACCTCTTTATAATACTAGTACAGTATAGACAATGCTCAGACAGTTGTAAACCAGTTTTAAAGCCAGAAGATAAATGTAGGAAACAGGACGCTGCAAATCAATAAAAGTAAAAACCTGAACAGTGTAGCAGTGAAAGCATTTAGTGAAAGAGTTGATTAATGTTTGTCATCCCCTGCAACTGTTGCTCTCTATTCCCTAACGATTGATGGCCTTCAGTTGTACTCAGTGTTTTCAATTATGGCTGCGATTGATGGCAATTTGTAAAATAATTAACTATTGTGTCTACTAATTATTCTTCAAAGAAAAATCGTCTAATTACGTTCAAATTGTTTGATGTATTCATTATTATTCCCTCTGTATTTATGTATCAACAAAAGTTTCTACATTTTATAACATTATTTTTGTCACTAATTAATTAATTTTATGCTATAAAAAGATCTGATTGTGGATAATTAATATTACATTGAGTTTAACATATTTAACAATATTATACTGTAGCTATAATGATAAATAAAAAAAAATAAAACAATTTTAAAATATACAATTTCCCCAATCAATAATATAGTATTTCCTTAAAAATTTAGTTTTATTTTATTACTAGTAAGACCCCGTAAAAAATTACAGACAGATTAATTAGATACTCATCAGAAATACATCATTAAAAAAATACTATTTAAAAACAACAGACTTTATCTAGGCCAACTTAACTATGCTGACGGGGATTTTTCAACTCGGTAAATGTGCACAATAATAAACATTTTACAACTGTAGGCCTATTTGTTAAAATTTTTTATTTATATACGTTACAATATATTTAAAGAAAGATAGAAATATTATCTTTTAATTTTATATTTATTTCATATTGATAGATCAAATCATTAATAATTGAATATGTTTATATGTTACTCGAAGATGTACGAATGTTTCCGAAGTTAAACGAATAACTCTTCTTTAAATTTGTATAAATATATTGATGATAAAAGGTTGTATTTATATACAGTTGATAATCTCAACGCAAATATTATAACGTATTACAGCATACAATAGTGCTACAACTCATATTAAAAAAAATCAACTTCACAAGAAATTATAATGATTGTAGTTGTTAACATAACCCCAAAGTACAATCTACTTGGGGTTTTGAACAGATGATAGGTGAAATCAGCTGTTATATTATATGTTACTCACGTACTGTAAGGGTTGGGGTTAATAACTCACCCCAACCACTTTACAATAAAATAAATTAAAGAAGAAATAAAACAAATAAATAAATGCAATAAGAATATTTAATACAAAAGTAATTTTACAGAACATAGCTTGGGACATAAAAAATAAAACTGCAAACGTAAACGCAAACTAAGCATTATAGCACGCGTCTAATCGACCGAAGACAATGAACTATACTTTCCATTTGGAACCATAATAAAAGCAACCTAAAGTAAATCGAGTGGCGCAATCAAATAGTGACAAAATTCAGAAATCAACCAATAGTGAGGAAACAACGAGACGTGGAAAGAAAAAGAGGGGAGGAAGAGAGAAATAACGCATGTCTTTAATAACTGTGCTTCAAGGGATAAAGACATCAAATTCAACAAAGGAAAAATAGCATACAAAAATCAAACACTTGTAATCGGTAGTGAAAGTAAAGTTCGGAAGTAATTCATCAACAGAAATTCGATAAATAGTGTGTGCGAGTGCGTGGGTGTAATTATTATTTAAAATCTTGTAGAGAGGGGTGTTGTGTAAAGAAAGGAGATTAATATGTGAGTAAATTGAATTTAACTAAATATTTGTAAGACAGATTTCGAGATTTAGAACTAACATTGAATCATATACCAAACAATTAAATATTATAGTATTATTAATAAATAAGCAGACCATTCTGAGTTAATTAATGACTTAACACTCAAGTTCATAAATAATGGATTACATATATTTATATACATGAGCGAGTACAATCATTCCTTGAAAGAGTTAGAATCAAGGTGTTGAAAGGGAGAAATTAGTGCTCAGAGTTTAAGGTAGAAATATTATGTGTTTGTATAAATGTAGAATGGATTATTCAATATGTTAAGAGAGTGTCAACATCCTAACTAATTTAAATAATTTGTTAAAGTACTTTTAATGTTTTAAGAGCACCTAATGAACCATAAATAAAGGGAATAATTTGTCGGTTTAATTACAGGTATCAAATCATTTCAATAACTATAATTAATTCAAATCATTTGTCAGTGTAATTTCTTGTATAAAAATAAGGTGAGAAACCTAAAATTGATTTAGATAGTTTTGTCAAGGTAACCTCTGGTATTGAAAGAGTTTGAAGAGGGAGAGTTCATTAATTTATTAAACTTGATTTTGACTAAGAAAACTGTGTCTCTGTAATTGTTAATACCCTATACTAAGGAGTACTTCTCTAGCCAAGTTAAACATTGGTCCATAGTTGGACCTGGTGGACGCCCCCAAAACTTGCAAATATTATAATTCAAAAGATCCTTTATAATTTCAGAACATATGCAAAGTGTTCTCTCAGTAATCTCCCGAAAACCTTAATCTCAAATAAAACAACCTTACATGATAAAGTCGCCTAGATTAAAAAAAAAAAACCTTACAGTAGGTACACTAGCTTTTTTATAAGAGTTGATTTCGCATATTATTTCCATAGGTTATATGAGCTATTGCAATGATTCTTATGGTGAGACCAAAGTACGGGAGTGGTTAATGAGCACCGAACAGGGTCCCCAGAACACCTTCTTATGGTGTCATTAAAATTTGTATAAATATATGTTTATATGTGTTCGCACTTCATATATATATATATATATATATATATAACGTCCGATTTGGTCCAAATTTGGTTCACATTTTTGGTTTTCTAATTCATTCGGACAAGTTCGTTAGCCAAAATATCCAACAAACAGAAACGCTTTTTTGACCAGAAATAACAATTTTTTTAAAATAACTGTTCGTACTTTAGTGAAACTTTTTCGAGATATCTATAAACACGAAATCTACACCCTTTAAAAAAAGTAATTTGGGGTCTTAAAAAAAGTTATTTTCTTAAACTAAAACTCTCCTATTTAAAGTGCCTTTATAAAGTCCACCGTTTGCTCGCTAAAGCAAAAAAAACGTTTTTTACCTATTCGATACTCACCCCCTCCAAACCCCCTTCCTTAGGGGAAAATTAGTAGACTTTTCTACAATGTTTATGATAAAAAGAACCTGCGGGCAAAAATCTCACGTGAATATATTAATTCTATCGAAAATGTTGAAAATATTAATTTTATAATTATATAGCCTATTAGCTGACCCGTGCGAATATTTTGGAAGTTAGAAATACTTACCTGATTTATTTACGTTGGTTTATAAAATAACAGTTTATAACACTTTACGTTGATTTAGTTTGATTGATTTGCCTGATAGATTATACTTGCATATAGAATGTAAACAATCTAACTAACAGCTATCATGTTAGCTAAACAGATGGTTAATAGATGGCGGCTTTCATTAGAAGTCATATGAAGTATAATATCAAAGTTCTTTTAATCAATTTTTGTAACGAAAACATGAATTTTAAGCTGTTTGGTTTGGTTTGGTTTGGTTTATTAGCCTCATTTGGTTACATTTCTGCTTGATAAACATTTGAGTTGTCACATCTACAAATGATAAATATATATACAGAATACAAATTAATACACATAATACCCATTACAACACAAGTAATAAAAATAAGACATATATAACTATATTAACAATTTCAAATCAATCATACAGTAAAACAACTACATATACAAAGCTCCAGGTACTCCTCCACCGAGTAAAATGCCCGCTTTACTAGGAAGGCCTTAAGGCTCTTCTTTACCTTCAAGAAAACTCCCGAGTGTACAATATGATTTCAATACAAAAGGTGTGACTGAAGGCACAAA
This sequence comes from Philaenus spumarius, assembly GCA_018207615.1. NCBI lineage: Eukaryota > Metazoa > Arthropoda > Insecta > Hemiptera > Aphrophoridae > Philaenus > Philaenus spumarius. Next base: position 13,218 of record JAGFPH010011040.1, read on the forward strand.
ATCGTTGAAACATGCATTCGTAATAACGTGTTTCGGATTCTATTTATACATTAATAATCTGGGAAACTACTTTAAGTTATAAAAAAGGCTTTATATTTTTTACGTGTTAGCTTATAATATGGAAATTATTGCTTAAAACTCCCAAAAAATGCGTTAAAAATAATCGATTTTTACTCAGTTAAACTGTTGATTAAAAGGAGTTGCCGTTGATTTCTTTCAATTACGAGATATAAGACATGAGCACAAAGCCTTTAAGAACAATTTAAGATGTTTCACAACTTTTTAGGTTGAAAAACGGCTTCCGAAACACGTTAGTACGAAGTGCATATTTTTTCTGTATAGGAGGTATAACCCTGAAGGTTATTACTGTAGGCCGAACAATAGGCACAGTAGTTATCCTTGTAAAGGCATAGCCAACTCAGTTTCCATCAGATTGAGATAGTCTGGTGATAAAAAGTCACATTTAACAAAAAGTGAAATTTTTAATTAAATTAGAATTTAAGTTAGGTTGGGGTGAGTTGGGTATGTCGTTACGACTGGTCCCGTTTTAGTTTATAAACGCTACTTTTAAGCTCTAATGGTCTGTGATATTTTTGGCCAAGTATGTTTTTCAATGTTGTTAGAAGAGAGTGCAATTGTAAGGTTGAGTTTTATTAAATTGTTGGGGATTATTTTTGGCAAGAAGTTTTCCTACTCACTTGCCATGAAGGTCTTCCTTTTCTTTATGCCTCAGAGGTTGAGCAACTTTTGTATCCTATTATAGATGTGGCACTGTACTTCATAATCTTTAATTCTTCATTGTAATCAACACAAGGTAACTTAATGTTATTAGGAAATTTCCGTAGGAAAGATGAGAAATTGCAGCGACTCTTATGGTGAGACCTAATTCTGGTAGTGGTCAAATTAGCACCGACCATGGTTTCCAAAACACGTTTTGGGGTGTCATTAAAAACTGTATATATACATACGTATATATTTTACTTCTCGCTTACACACTTGTCTTTTTCAGCAAGGGTTAATTTAATTAAATTACAAGTGAAAAACATGGACCAAGACCGGGATTTAAACGCGGGACCTTTACCATTCCGTGGTAACGCTCTACCTTCTAAGCCACCCTCATCACTCCAAAGGTCAATGTTATCTCACTTGCACCATAGATCATGTATAGTAAAATAGATCATGCATGCATACGATGGCAGTGTGGCGAAAAAAAGGTTGTCGGGAAAATATTGCATGATCGCGCCGCGAGGTAGCGCTAGGGAAAAATCATTCAAGGCATTGGTGCTACACACCGCTTTCGTCGTTTCCCCCATAGATCGTGCCACTATCGTCGAATTTCCAGTGGATTGATTGAAATAATGCATTGGATCGGAGTTCTATTAGGTTATCCAAATACAATGCTTGTACGGTTTTACTGCATTTATTGGACCAATATCTGGCGTGATCAGGCTAGCTCAGACGGTAAAGGTAGAGCTTCCGTGTTCAAATCCCAGTCTTGCTCCATTCCATATGTATATATGTGTTCGCACTCTACCGACCGCATTTTACGTCCGATTTGGTCCACACGTTGGTTTTCCAAGTCGACGAGGTAGTTAGGCAACAAAATCCAACAATCGGAAGCAAATTTCTCGACCAGAAGTACCAAGTTTTTGGGATTTTTCGTACTAGAAAGGAACTTTTTCGGGGATTGTATCTAAACAAAATAAATATCGGAGATTGAGTTACCCCAAAATCAATCGAAACCTAAAATACCATAAAACGTGCGGCATCTTCTGATCCGAGATCATGAGAGAACTGCAAACAAACAGAGTGAGTTTTTCCGCTGCGAGTGGAACGAAGCGGCGCGTGACCCAGGGCGGCAGGCTGAGGTGCGAACAAATTCAACTAATATATTTCGTAAACGCAGCCAGGTATTCGTGAGTAGACCGATTTCCCAAATAGTTGGTTGAAACCTTAAAACATGTAAACTTAGTTTTATAAATTCGCTCAACTGTTCTGCTGCGTCGTGAAATTATTTCATACTTTCGTTCTTGAAACGAAAATGAATCTATTTTTATATTGTTACCTTTTAAACGAATTAAGAATGATGCGTTTTAAAAACAAAGAAAATATAATCTATATATATATAAGCGAAATACCACTCACTCACTAACTCACTCATCACG
>JAGFPH010011040.1:15482-30017 GCA_018207615.1 Philaenus spumarius
AACTGAAGTCACAAGACGGACCTAAAAGGTAAATAATATATTATATTATAGATTAAAAATAGCGGCCAAAAAACAACGAAATCGGGAAAAACAACGATATTTGGGAGTGTTTAAAATTTTTGAGTTACAGAAATTTAGATTTTTTTCAAAATCGATTTCGAGTGGTTCAACCAAAGACAGTTGTGTGGCATACGTTTAAAAGCTTATTTAATTCTGAATCCAAAAAGAATAATAATTAATATTAAAACAAAAGTAGTACAGCAAAATGGGGCAAAATCGGAAAACACGATTTCGTTGGTTTTTGGCCACTATTTTTAATCGGTTAAAAATATGGATGTGCAAATTTCACCGTTGGTTTTTTCTTGAAATTCTACATCGAAATGATGTATCACATGACCACCTTCCTGTTTAAAAAAAACAAAGTTACATTCAAAATGGCGGATCCAAGGTGGCGGATAAATTTTTTTGACATATTAATAAAATAGTATTTTTACATAGAGTAGGTTCCTCAATCACAACTACCTAAAAATTTTCCTTATATACGAAATATTAAGCCGTTCCCAGACTTTTTTGACACCTTGTATAACGCCCGCATATACTCCAACGGCATATACTGTACTGTTTATGGACTCTAACGGCCGCATTTTAAATCCGATTTGGTCCAAATTTGGTGCACAAGTTGGTTGTTAAAGTAGCTCGGACGAGTTCATTGGCTAAAAAATACAACAACCCTAAGCACGTTTTTGACCGGAAGTAACTGGTTTTTTTTCGTTCCAGAATGAAACGTTTTGAAGTTTGATCTAAAACAACAAAATGTAGGATATTATTTGCGCATGTGTTATTTTGTTTTTTTACAAGATCTTATAGCTCGCTTGGATTTTTTTTCTCATGGGTTGCAAGGTTCCAAAAGAATCTGGAATTTGGTGTCGACCAAATAGATCTTTTGCCCCCCTAAATTTCCTAGTTATTCCCATTTAGTAATGCCCGTCTTCCTCATAAACCCACATATAGTACCTATTGGGTTTCCTAGAATGGTTTCTCTTTCCTCCCCTGGGGAGGGCATAGGGTAAAAGTTCTGGCTCTACCTAGAGCCTCGCATTCCAGTAGGTTGTGTTCCGCCCATTCTTCAGCCAGTCCGCATTTCCTACATATACTCTCCTCGGCAATCCCAATTCTATGTAGGTGTTTCCTGAAATGACAGTGACCAGTGATAGGCCAACCACCCATCTCATGTTATCCCTTCTTAGTGAGATAAGTTCTTCAGCATGTTTCCTGCCTGGCTTAAACAACTTCCTGGCAAGTCCGCTCGTTCCTGAAACCCTCCAGGCTCTGTCTTTGCCCTCCTGCGTCCACATCTCAACCGATGCTCTGGCATGCCCATAGGAAATCCCAAGTACCGGGCCAGGGCCCACAAGAGGAGACTCAGACCCTTTCCTGGCTAGTTCATCTGCTCTCTCATTTCCATCATTACCTGAATGCCCAGGGACCCAGCACACAGAAACCTCATTCCCCGGCTAAGCTGCATCAATGCCGAGAGGCAGTGCCACACCACTTTAGATTTTACTCTATATGAATTTAGCGCTTTGATCGCTGCTTGGCTATCAGAGAAAATCAGGATGTTCTTACCTTTGTATCCCATTCTAAGTTTCTCTTCTGTGCACTCCGAGATAGCACAAACCTCTGCTTGGTTCCCCCAAAATCGATTAAAACGTAAAATCATCATAAACGTCCATCATAAACGTATCATAAACGTCCACGTGGGGGATTTTACCATGGGAATAACTTCTGATCCGAGGCCGATGGTCGAGTTTGTATATTGCGAGCGAAGCGAAGCAGTCCATAACCCCAGGCCACAAGTTCTTCTGTTGCGAGTGGAACGAAGGAGCATGTGGTTCGAAGGTGGAGGCTTAGGTGCAAAAAATCTACCAATATATTTTGTGCAGAGGCAGCTATTCAGCGCCTTCGTGAGTAGACCAATTTCCCAAATTGTTGGTAGAAACCCTAAAACATATAAACTTAATATTATAAATTCGCTCAACTCACGTCATCGGTTCAGCTGCGTGATCAAATTATGTTCATATTATAAAAGTCAAAATTCTAAATAATACAAGGTTATTTACCAAACTTAAGCGTTTGAATGAATTCTACATTTTGTGAAATATTATTTATCAAGAGAAAGTATCCACTTAAAGAAAATATCCTTGACACTTGACTCCAAATCTTTCGAACGGAGATCTTAAAGTCAAGCGAAATCCTCAAAGCACTTAGTGGAAATGTTCTCTTCCGCAATGATATCAAAATAAATGAGACATCATAAAAGAATTCACAACTCTTTCGACACAAACTAAGCTTGTATGAGGATATCTAGTTCCAACGCTGGGAATGAAGGTTTATAAATGACGTCATATATTTCTTATATTATAGATTATTTACTCCCAATATTTTATAATTCTATTTAGTTTTAATAACGTCCGAAAGTTTTTAGTTTTGAAACAACAAATTACTGGAACCAAACCGTCGATCGCTTCAGCACAAGTGCAAACCCAGGCGTTGCCATGGCAACAAGTTGGTTTCCCCAACTTTCGTAGTGTCGTTTTATTTTTAACACTGCCTTTAATATTTGATAGGAGTTGGATTACGTTTCGTTCTTAAAACATCCTAGCCTGACCAAAGCCGTGCATTGAATGTGTGTATCAACAGACCACATTATTTGAAATCCATAAGTTATATATTTTTAGCGAAATTCGTTATGAAAAATGAGATATTGAAGTGATTCTTATGATGATACGTAAGGTCGGGCGGGAGTGGTCAATGAGTCCCCAGAACATGTTTTAAAAATTATATAGGTATGCAGAGTGTTCATAATTTAACCCCTTTCTTATTTTTGTTACTGAATAAAAGTTAACAAAACTTTGTATATATCTTGTGATGCACAACAGGACAAATATTTTGACATATCTGGACCTCTATGATTTTGGAGGGCTTGAGGGGTAGGGGAATTAACAATTTCAAATGTAAATGTAGGTCATGTAATACTCAATTAAAAGAATTACTACCCAGACACCATCTTACATTTCAACTCTCAAAGGGCTAATGAAGCGTTGTTTAGTTTTATACAAGGCCACACGCCCCCAGGAGATGAAGTTATTATCATTGCACCCTTCTTTAAAATTTCTACGAGCCTATGGTTAGAACAGTATGAGGCTTTCCTGTGTGTATACCAAAACCAACCTGTAAGAATTTAAATAGTTAGACCTTTCATGCTTTATAACGCTGACAATAAATCGGCTAGGTCAGCTTGGATTCCAAATCAACTCTCATTGTAGCGTGTTATAACAGTTATAATTCTAATTTTAATTCTCGGCAGACCCAGCCACCATCTTGAATTTAAACTCAAATAAGGCAATGTTAAACGCATAACAAGATTACTGGAATAATAATGATCAGAAAATTATTCTGAATATGCCATTTTAAAGGTTAGAACAGTCCAGATGTAAATATCATTTAGTTTGTTTAATTTGTTATTAACTAAATTTTTTCTTCGACTTAACTCAAACTCAACGTTTACGATTTCTTTCTTATTCAATAATACAAATATCCAAAATTTAAAAAGCTCACCACATTCGAAGTTAAATTACCTTTAAAATAAAATAATTTCAATAAATTTTGATAATATATTACCAAAAAAAATGCTTTATTGTGGAAGCTGTACACGCCGAATTTGTGTTCCTGCTCGATGTTTAGCCTGCACTCTGGTGGTTATAACATCAACTTGTTGCTCGCAGAGGAATAGTTTTTAAAAAAATATCCGTTATTTTTGCATGCGGGAGAGAAAACTGTGATTTATTATAACCACATATTAATAGAGTTCTATGATTATAACCATAGAACTCTATTAATACACCTCAGGCTGTGTGTTGAACGCTCTTGCTGTGTTCAAGAAAATTGTCTCTATCCCACCCCTTGGTAGTCACTCACGGCCGCTCAGTGGATTTCAGCATTGTGCGCCCTATCGTTTACACGCTTTTGCGCTTCACCAGATTCATGTAATTGGAATAAAATTAATACATTAATTATCTGCATGAACTACGGAATCTAACAGTATAAACTTATTTCCTTAACTTATATCAGTAATTTATTTAATTTTTAGTAATGAAAAATATTTAATGTTGTATAAGTGTGACACAAAAAGTGACTAGGCGTAAACTGTTTTTATTTTCGGGTTACAAAAAACTTCCAGCTGAAAAGATGTAGATAATTATAGTTGATGCACAATTTGTATCCCAAACCTATTTTTATAAAATTATTTATTTGTTCTGTAGAGGTGGTGACAACGTTTTCCGCTCTCAACCAATTCGCGTCACACTACTCGGTTCAGTCTTCACAACTTCAGTGAACTGACGCGACTTTTTGTTGTATAAAACGACTTTGGTTGTATTAACAAGCTGAACTATGACTTATTATTATTTTATAGGCGGGAAGTGGTCTATGGTAGCTGCTCTTGCTTATTATTTTGGAAATAGATATTTGTTTCATTGCCGCTGTTTTTTAATTAATAAACTGAATCACAAGTGGAACCATCATATAGCATGCAAAATGACACAGGGAAGAGGTTAATATTCAAAATGAATTTACACAATTTTAAATGATATTTCATTATAATATAAGATTAAACAGTTGTTCATAGGCATCTTACGTGTTATTAAATAAAATTAACTTATTTAATTTCTGCCTTAGGCCCATTGATGCTTTATTCATGGATTGAGTCCGGGCTACATCATGGCTTCGTACTTTAAAAAAAAATAGAAAATTTTCTTACTAGCCGTAATTTATGTCGATCACCACCAGCGGAGGTGATCGGATGTGAACAAAAAATGCTGCCACCAAAGTAATTTATAGCACTGTTTACAAAATGATTAATATCGCAAACTTTACGCGTCAGCGGCTGTGGCGATATCGAAAGCACGCGTTTAACATTTAAATTTGAGAAAACCAAAGACCGTATAGAAAAGGTTTTAAATAAAAGTTTTTAATCAACTTATTTCCAACATTTTTCTCGCTTGAAGTTCATTCCTATCCCAAAAATAAAAAGTTTACGCTTAGTAACTTTTTCATGTTCCGATTTTGTTGGATGATTATATTTTGTATTTTTATAAATCTGTTAACCGCCTGATCTGTTGTCGTTTACTCCGTTGGAATCCCCAATTCTTTTAGATAAGAAATATGTAAGTTTAATTACAATCGGATGATCCCTGTGCGATGGAGGAGCGTGTTAATGAGTGCACGCATTAATATATTTTGTATATATTTACCTTTACGATCTGTCTAACAATCCTGGTTTTTCGTCGTCTTTAAATGACGGCCGTTTCGACTATTTTATTCAGTCGTTTTCAAATTTCAGCTGTTCGTACACTGGGAACTTTGCCACAAATAAAAATATTTAAAAGACTTAAACACACATGACACTTAATGTACATTACAAACATATATAGATTAAAAACACATTTGAGCCGCAGCATAAGATATTCGGCACATGTTGCCGTGTTCAGTTCAAATTCGTGTCAAATAAGTGTAGTGTAACTACAAAAATATCAAGAATTGCTCCGACTACTGTATAAGGTAAACTATATATTGCATATATATCAGCAATTCGTAAAAAGCGAATAAACTTTATAATACCTTCACGGTATTATAAAGAACATAATATAAATCCAGTTAGGCTACCACAAATAATTATGGAATATATTTTGCGGCATAATTCGCAAAGTTGATGAAGTTGACCTCGAAGTGGAGAAGCGGGAAGGACCGTTTTTCGCTTCCAATCCTCTATTGCGATAGTATTCCAGGTGTACTATATCAAAGCCCACTAAAGAATACCGTTGAGGGACGGGCTTGTGTACACCGTGACCTTGAACGCTCCAATCGCCGTAGTGCGACGTTGTCACGTTCTTCCCACGCTTCTAACTGACTGCGGCTGACTCTACGCATTTATAATTCTTTAAACTGTGCGATCAAGCCTCGAGCGGTAAATACCAGGATTGTTCGAGGCTAGTAGATGTGGCAACGCTGCGCGCCCATCCTATTGGTCGCCTCTCAACTGTATTCTTTAGTGGGCTTTGATATAGTGATTATAACACATACTCTCATACATTGTTACGCGTGCGCATTTCAGTACATTTACAGTCAGGGTTTCTAAATTCCGCTTTTATGAAGCTGCCATATATTTTCTAGCGGAAGAATGAAACGAAACGCACACACACTCAATGATAGCAGTGTACAGCTTTGCCACCTGGAGAGCTGCGTCAACTCAGAAATATTAGTTTACTATTGCCGAACTTTAATTAGGTCCAGGAGAAGTGTTTACATTGACAAATCTGTTTCAGGCATAGTTGGTGTAGTAAGCAATGGAAGAAACCAATATTTTGTATTATTACATATCACACATGATCTTTCTAACACATGTACTTGTATAGTTTAGCGTATTGAAGTTGAAGGTGAGACATACTACGGCTTACTCTCCCCCAATAAGAAACTAAACGACGACAAAAGACGTTTCCCCAGCCGTAAAAGAGTTTACTGAAAGTACAATGTTAGGCCGTTTTACACAAGGAGAAAGGATATTAACTTATAAAGTAGAAGTGTTTGTGTCAGTTGGATTGGAAGTGATGTCTCAGCGTTTCCTGAGCTAGATTAGTTCCTAAATTCTACTGTAGACTTCGTCACACGAATTAAATACCGTTTCAACAATGTACTACCGTACATATCTTGGATTTTATTTCGTTGTTGATTGTAATTATTTATAATATAAACCACAAAAATGTGCATAAATTGTTTCATATATCTAACAAACTTTGCTTGTAGTCTAAATTTCTACAATTTCTGAAATATCCTAACATTTATAAATATAAAACAAATTTAAATGTCTGTCTGTAAATTCAAAATATAAGCTTTTTCTAAGATCATATGGTTAGTCACACAATACAAAAACCTAAACACTCATTTCTACATTTTTTGTCTGCTGTTTAACTGTCCGTCTGTCAGTTTGTTTGGCCTGGCTAATCTCCGGAATGGCTGAACCGATTTTGACAAAACTGCCATTAATATGTAGAAGACTTTTCAGAGAATATGTAAGGCTACTTTTCATTCTGAAATAATTTTAAAATTCCTGTAAAATATTTTTAAAATTATAGACAATAAATGGTACCAGGAACTGGCACATACTTTATCACAAACATATTTAAATTATTAAACAAATTCATTGTGACTTCATAATTAATTGTAGGAGAGGTGATTTATTAAAGTAAGAGATTAACTAATAAATATTATTATTATTATTATCTAGAGAGAAAACTATTTGATCGATTTCGAAAAAATTTGCACCAAACACATCAATTAGGTCTGTCTAGATGCACGAAAAAAGGTTTTGAAAAACAACCCTCTTTATGGTTAAAAAACCCCAAAAATCAGTTATTATTATAATAATTACTAGCTAAATGAGAACTTTTGGAAAGATTTGGTTTTTTGCATATACTAGGGTACATTAAAGACTACAAATAAGCCAAATTTTATTAAAATCGTTAGAACCGTGTTTTTATAAAAAAATAATAACTAATTTTTTGGTGTTTTTTTTTGCCAAAAAGGGAGTTGTTTTTCAAAAATTTTCAAAAACGTTTTTCGTGCATCTATACAGGCCTACTTGACATGTCTGGTGCAAATTTGTTTGAAATCGATCGAATAGTTTTCGCTCTAGCTCTGTATACATACAGACATACATACATACATACAGACAGACATACATACAGACATACAGACAGACACTTTGTAAAAACCACTTTTTTGGACTCAGGGGTCCCAAAACGGATACTTTCACAAAAATCTCAACATCGATTTTTTTGCGATCACTATACTTTATAATGAGAAAGTAAAATTAGGGATTTTGTGGACAAATATTACGTGTCTATTTCACTCTGTCTTACAATATGTACATGTCGCAACTACCCCCCCCCCCCCCCAACTTAAATCCAAGTGCCTCTGTCCTAATCAATCATCATTTCCATAACAATTCCTATACAAAATTGAAAAACGTAAAAATTAAGAACAAAATTAGGTATTCTGTGGTTTGCAATAGCATCATCATATTATGTCCCCGAAGGGGTTGACGAGCGAAACGAGTAGGGTAGAGCCCCTAGTGTATATATATAGGTATATATATATATATATATAAGAGGATTTGTTCTGATTGAATGGTCGACTGACATAGACTCAACGTGGAGTAAAAACTACTTAAGATGCAAATACAAAATTTTAATGGTATATTATTATGGGGTAATAGAGGCACGTTAAGAAAGAATTTTGGACAAATTTTATTTTACAAGAGTCAAAATATTGAAGATTCCAATCCTTATAACAGGTAAATTAGCTGTTCGGATCAAAAGGTTAGCAACACATGTTTGTTTACATTCGTTACCATAGCGACCAACTTAGCAAATTTAGAAAAAATTTATTAACAAACTAAAAGCAAACACAAACAAAAATCAACGGAAAAGGCTTACTGTATTTTAACTCAATTCAAACGTCTGTTGTTACGTGTAATAAATAAAACAGCTGATTAGGATCAAAAACATAATTTATTTTTGGCATACAGTGCATTGCCTTGCCCAGTTTCTCACTATTATATATCAGTTTATGATTATTCACAACCAACAGTTTTTTAATCTAGCTTAACAAACTAAAAGCAAAGACAAACAAAAATCAAGGAAAAACGTTGACTGTCCTATAACTCAATTCAACCATCTGTTGCTGTTGCATAATATAAATAAAACAGCCGATATTGATCAACAACTCGATCCATTTTCAGGTCAGGCCTTCAATGAACCAAAACATATTGTTTATTTGGCAACTTTAGAATCAAGTAATTATTCTTCATGACTAACTTTTTTTTATATTGGGTAAAAGCAAAAAAAAAGTTTACTGTATTGTAAGTCAAACATCTGATGTTACATTGTATTATATTGTTTTCTTCAGTTGGTAATATCAATATTTGTTTGAAATGTTGATTATTTATCATTTAAATATTAATGGTGAAATTACAACGATTGCCGCAATTCAATTTATTGGGCTTGGTCTTGTTTATTTCGATTTCTGTCTTACATTAGCTGTGTATTGGTTAACACTCAATCGTCATTTCCGTCATAGTATCAGATTATACAATAATCTGTATTCATTGGCTATTTTCACTCCCTCTAGTTAAATATTAAGATTAATTATGAATAAATGATTTAAAACATCTCGTATCAAACAACCATGAGTAATTTAAAAATACAAATGTTTTTTCATATCGTATTTCAAATAATTCGACCACGCAGCTGGACCGCTGACGTGAGTTGAGCAAATTTCCAAAATTAAGTTTATATGCCTATGTTTTAGGGTTTCAACCAACAATTTGGGAAATAGGTCTACTCACGAAGGGGCTGAATAGTTTTCTGTGTGTACGTAATATATTAGTAGAATTTGTTTGCGCCTATAGTGGCCTCGCGAGTTTGCACTACTTGGCTTCGAACCGGGTGCTTTTATGGTATTTTACGTTTTGATCGATTTTGTGGGAACCAAGCGAGCTATAAGGTCGTGTAAAAAAACAAAATGTACAAAATAACATCATACATTTATATTTTTAGAAAATATTTTTTTAAATTTCATTCTCGTAGTAAAAATCTCAAAAAATAGTTACTTCCGGTCAAAAAACGTACTTCCGGTTGCTGCATTTTTTTTTTGCTAACGAACTCGTCCAAGCGACATAGACAACCAACAGATGTACCAAATTTGGACCAAATCGGACTTAAAATGGGGCCGCTAGAGTGCTAACACTTATATACATATGTATATAAGATTTGTAATGACACTCCAAAACGTGTTCTAAGGACCATGATCGGTGCTCATTTGCTACTCCCGACCTTTTGTCTTACTATAAAGGCCACTGTAATAGCTCATTTTTTCTATGGAAATTCGCTATTAACAGTATTTCGAATTGAACTGAGATTCGAAAACAGCTGACTTCACACTACCTTTAGTAAAAACCAGAAATATAATTTTGTAGTTAATGTTGCATTACTGTTTATATTTTGGGCTACAATAATTGCAGAATATTGACGCGTTTAGTTTCTAATTTCACCTATACACTGAGCTCAATTCGTATTTACTTCCAATCTGTTGATTTTTTTAGCTTACTCTTTCATTAGTGTCTAACAGCTGTTGTATATATACCACCATTAAAAAATAACAGCTGTTACTTGGACATTTCTCTGATAATGTTCCTAGCTTATTCAAATTGTATGGATACATAATTTGAAGGCAACATTTTTCAAACCAAAACGAAAATAGTCTTACAGCGATCGTTTTGTTCTATCTCGTCAGCTTGGAAGCGATCCAACCACCGTTTGCTTTACTTCCGCCCTCCTACCCTCAAACCACAGATATGAAAAGTTACCTGGTCTAGCCGAGATTCGATCCCAGGATCAGGAAGATTGCTAACCACTCACTATCATGGCTTGTCAATAAGAACTGAGAACAAAACAGCACTTGAGTTATGTGCTACCATATTGCCTATCTCGCCCCTTCTCTTAAATTATAATATACAATTTAAATATAAATATTTACAATATAAATTAGTATATACTTCAATGCAAGCCATGAGTTTGTCAAAACGTCGAATGCTTCTCTGTATCGATAACAATTTCTGACTTAAGCCCTTTTGCCCTAACTTGAAAGAAATTTCATCAGTAATGATTGTAACAGAACAACTGTGCTACAACAACTTAGTTATACTATATTTTATTTACACTGACCTATTTGAACAAATTAGTTATACAAAGTATGTACAATGTACTCACCATTTGTAAGTATTTGCTTTGCATATAACCTCTCTTTAAATCATGTCTGCGTTTGCAGTCGGCTTTGTGCATCACGGATGTGATCGGGTCCAGGAGCTGGAAACATGAATAGCAACAGGTAGTAAAAGTCTAATCAAATTACCCAATCAGCTTCACGTGCAACAGGTTGCTCGGCTCTCTCACGTGTTATGTTACTTCTAAACCAAATTTACTACTTACTCTGAAATCATTTTAAGCCAGAATACAGGAAATTTTGTTTTTAATTAAATGCTAAAAAAAACATTCTTATCATACCGCGTTATAAACTGATGTTTTTGATCCTGAAATTTATCGGTAAAGTCGATGTTTTCTTTTTAGTGAGCTAACTTTGTTATTGTTGATTAAGTTATGTTTGTGAACTAGAGGAAAACAAATAACGTAGTGAAATGGAAATTCCTGAAAGTATCCTATACTCTAATACGAGCAATGTCTGTTTGTTTGTTTGTTGGTTTGTTTGTGTGTTTGTACGAGCAATCTCGAGATCCAGCGGAAGGATTTTGCTGAAAGTTTGAAATTAGAGGCTTTTGGGACTAAAAAATCGATTGGTGAAAACCACTACCTCAGGAAAACTCGTATTTTTCTGAAAAACTCATTTGAAAATTGAAAAATTTTTAACATTGGGCTTATGGAGTTTAAAATCATCACATACATATGTTTATTGACTATAATAATAACAGTAATCAGCTGTTTCCTATATTATTTCCATTATCAGCTGATTTCAAGCTTAAAACAAGTTTTTAAATTTCTAACCTTTAAAATAGGTTTTTGTGGAGAACGACATCTGTTGAACTATTTTTATTTCGTATTAGAGTATAGGATAAACTGTTCATATGTACGTAAGTTCGAAAAATATTCATATTTATTCAGTATGCAATTTGTATTTACATACATTTTCCTAAAAAAAAAAAAAATACCGAGTAATGCTCGGTCGCCCAGGTACTTATAAAAGAAGCGAGAAAAGTAATGGGAGAGTTATTACCAAGTATTTTATTGTAGGCCTACTAGAACCAAAAAGTATTGTACGTAAACAATGTATTGTGGGTAGCCCTACTTTAAAATTACAACAGCTGTAAGTTCAAAAGGTTCAGATGTTTCAAACTGATGGCAGCACTGTCGCGCATCGGTTAAATAGCGCTTAAAATCAGTAGAAACATTAATAATGTAATTTAATTAATTGAGTGTTCCTGTGATTCTAGTGCAGTAGCATAAAAAGTATCGTTCGTAACTGGTACCTAAAGTGATTTTTGGTGCTTGATCGAGATTGAAACCGCGATCTCCCACCAAAAACATTAACTTTAGGCACTAGTGATGAAATATCCTATTACTTTAAATGAGCAATTATTGTATCTGTCTCTGTATGTATATTTGTATCTGTCGCGGATCTCGAAAACGGCTCTAAAGAATTCAAAGAAATTTTGTATTTAGGTGTAATTTTGATTTTAAAGTACACCAATAGAGTTGTATTTCGTGTAAAAACGCAATTTTTTGAGAAAATCTAATTTAAAAGTTGAAAAATTTTAACATAGGGTCTTATGGGTTGCCATGTTGGTTACAAAATAACAACGAAATAGTAAATAAAGCGATCAAATCAGCTGTTTATAAACAAGCCAATTTATACTGTTTTATCAGCTGTTCATTGGATAGTTTTTAATTACTTTTTAAAAAACAAGCTAATTTATACTGTTTTAGCACGTTGGAATTACAATAAATTGGGCCTGATTTAATAATTTATTTTGTCAAAAAAAAAAGGTAAACTTGGCAAAGATGGATAAATTCCAATAGTCAATTTTGTAATATAGGCTAGCTCATTTCTGAAAAATAATATTGAGGTTATGTTAATCCTGCAATAATTTTTACTATATTTAGGCCTGGTTTCAAAACTTTAGTTGACAGAAGATAGTAGAACTAGGACTAAAATCGTAATGAAAGCCTCTCACTTTTCTAAAGCATGTATTTGAGGTTATAATTAATCTTGTAATTACTGTTAGTATATTTAAGCCTGGTGTCATATTTTACAAACCTATGTACAAACGAGCAAAAGATTAACGATATTCTTTAACGAATTTTCCAACTGCGAGCGAAGCGAAGCAGCCATCTGAGGCCTAAGGCCGAAGCGGGGTTGGGAGGCGAATCGTCCAGGGGCAGAGCCCCTAGTACTATTTTAATAAATACAACGTGTTTTTTTTCGGTGCTGGCAATTTACTAACACCAAAAGCTTTAATCTACCTAAACGAAACAACCTATAGACAAAATTAATTAATAGTTTTTTAGGGAATTTCCATAGGGAATGTGAGAGGTATTGCAGTAACTTTTATGGAGAGGTCTAAGGTGAGTGGTCAGTGAGCACCCGATCACGGTCTCCAAAAAAAAAAACGTTTTGGGTTGTCAATAAAAGTTTTATATATTGTGTCCGCACTCTATTGGCCGCATTTTACGTCCGTTTTTGCCCACATTTGGTACACAAGTTTTGTTTTCTAAGATGAGTTCGTTAACCATAAAATCCAACAACCAGAAGCACGGTGTTGGACCTTATGTAAATATTGATGAGATTTTTCGTACTAAAATGAAACTTTTTGGGGTGTTACCTATACAAATAAATACAGGAGGTTATTCTGCACATTTTTTGTTTTTAAACGACCTTATAGCCCGTCTGGTTCCTCAAAATCAATCACAATGTAAAATACCATAAAATTATAATAAAAAGCGAGTTAGACCCTTGCGAGTGAAACGAAGGGGTCCATAATCAGAAGGGGCAAACTCGCAAGGAGGCTGAGGTACAATCAAATTCTACTAATATATTTCGTACACGCAAGCAGCTATTCAGCTCCTCCATGAGTAGAACAATTTCCCAAAATGTTATTTGAAACCCTAAAACCAATTAAAGTAATTTTGGAAATTCGCTGAACTCTCGTCAGCGGTTCAGGTGCGTGATGGAGTCGTTTTAACACGACGTAATTGTCCTTGTCAATAAATAATGTTATCGGAAGCCACGTGGACATGAGTTACCTTCCGAAAAGTGTTGACAGTTTTTTAATAGAGCAAGCGAAGTGACGTCATTGTAAAGAACAACATGTCACGTCTATATAGTACTGTATTGGCATCGCATCAGCTGTTGCGTTGTTGTAACAATGTCAGTTTACGGAAGATGAAACGAGCATTGTCCTTCTGTTTCGTTTAAACACGTGTCCTTAAAAATTGTCACTGAAAACAAAATATCTTGACGAAAATTAAAAGAACAATCGACAGAAATTCAAACTAAATTTACAATTATTGTAACGAAGGTATACGAAAAGATGAACGGTACCGAAGTTGAATCAATCGTGGTTGGTTTTTACAACAGCGATTGCATTGTTATCACAAGCAAAATCTCAACATTACGGGGTTTTTTAAAGTGAAACCGTCTTTAGGCGCACCGAAAACTTTTACCGAAACGACCTTGCGACACGCGTTTTAAAGTAAGACGATTTTGATTTCATCGATTATTCCTTCTTCTTCATTGATTGGTGTTCACACGTACTAATATAAACCAGAAGTTTAATGTAACAGCTGATCGTAAAAGATGACGAAATAAAATAATCAGTGGTAAATTCAAAGGCTTACTAACACTTAA
>JAGFPH010011041.1:0-14239 GCA_018207615.1 Philaenus spumarius
ATAAGGGTAACGTATTAAACATAACTTACAATTTAGTTGTTTAGTTATTGTTTTTATGGTTCGGGATTTTTATTTAAATCATTGTGATTTTGTCGCCACAGTGCTGTTTTATTTGTTTATTCAAAAACATGATTGTAAACAACAAAAACTTCATTTTTCTTATTATGAAGCAAAATTTCTCTTGCAAGACACTTGAAAGTAATAATAATAATGTATAAAATTCACTAAATTTTCCCTCATTTCTAAATCTCCACCGACCAGTCCGTTAAATTTGTATATTTAAATAAAATTATATTAATATGTTAATATTATAATTAATGTTCCACAAAACTTTTTAAGTATTACATATTTTTGTATTGTACAAATGTATTTTTAATTTATTTTAAACTTGTCACAATGGACAAATTATTATTTTGTGACAAAAATATCCTACTGGTAATGTTAAACTCAAATTTCCAAATGTATTTTGTAAATAAATAAACCACAAAGTTAACAGTGCAACTGAAGTAGGGATGACCAATCTTGAGCTCTTATAAGATTCTTCAAAAGTTAATTAAATAACTTTTGTTAGATAAATCCAAATTTGTTTTATTTGTAAGAGATTGTTGATCTATCATAATACAAATAGAACAATACTAAACGTTATTTAATGATGAAAAGAAAATTTTAATCTTATTAGTATTATTTTTCCAGGCGTTAATAGGTTACGGAGAGGAAGCTTCGATATCGTGGGAATGTGGTGGCAGCCTAATCAGTGATCGTTATATACTCAGTGCAGCTCACTGTACCAACCCTGGAGGAGGGAGGTAAGTAATATTTTAAATGTCTTATTTACAAAAAATATATACAATTCTTTTAAACTTTTATCTTAATGTAAATAAATAGACATTCAAAAATACTTGGGATGAGACTATTCAAAATGAGATTATTCCAAATCTTAAACAAATGAACTATTTAAACAATAGTTTTTCGCCTTGAATACAAAACCGAAAATTACTTTTCTATTAGCAAAAAAATTTGGGTCTGCGTCAGACCAGACGGTGGAAGCTATACTTCTTTGGCCATCCAATGGTATAGTCAGGTAGACCTACTATTGATTTAATATATTTTGGGAAAAACTAGTCGTAACTTAGAGTAGCCCTCCTATTTTGTAGTTGATAGCCTATTCCTTTATAAAAACACTAACAAACACTGAAGGCATATTTTAAAATTAATATCCCATTTTTCCTTCTTTGTTACATACGCTTATGAATACTATCGTTGCATCTGTTTGGTTGGTCACAGTTAGTCTGGGGACCATGATCAGTGCTCACTTACTACACCCAACAAAATGAACGAGCTCCCGAAGTTTCTGCATATCGTCGTGAATCACCCTGTATATAAAATTTTTAATGACTGCCGAAAACGTGTTCAGTGGACCATGATCAGTGCTCACTTACAACACCCAACAAAATTAATATTGCATTGTCCTTGATAAGTGTGCAAAGTTTCAAATCAATCAGACGTTTTGAAGGGGGTGAAAATCACGTAGTGTTCTGGGGACCATGATCAGTGCTGACTTACTACACCCAACAAAATTAATATTGCATTGCCTGTGCCATAGGTCCTTGATAAGTGTGCAAAGTTTCACAATCCAACGTTTTGAAGTATAGGAAAGTATACGAATATACGAAGAAAAGTATAAAAAGGCACTTTCCAGATTTTACTCCCAACGCGTGACGCGGTTTCTCGACCGACACCCCATCCCGATTACAACGGGCGCAAAGAAGTATAACTTAAAAAATACACTATTGTTGTTTATAATATAACAAAAATCTAGTACAATTATTTCTGAACCATTATAACAACCACCAACTACAAAAATATTAAATAAATTTAATAGTCACGTTATTAATCTGCAGTTTATAACACACATTTTGACTTTGATTACCATATGCCTTATCACCACTGTGGTAAAAATGTAGGTAGTTGAATTAAAACATAGTCCTAAGTTATGTTATAAAATATCAGGCAATGTATTTACTGACACCCTACTTTACTACTATGTAATGTGAACCCTACTAGGGCGATGTATTTCTGACCTTTATTACTTGTAGCCAGCTTTTTAAAGAATAGTTGCTCTTTTTATACTGGTACTAGCAGGTTCTCGTGACTTCACACACGGTCTAAAGATCCACTGCATAGTGAGTTTAGTCCAAATCTATCATTGTTTCTTGTTTTGAAGCGCAAATTTTACATCTTGACTTACATTGTCAATCAAGTAATGGTTTTAATTGCTATATTTTACCCTTTGATGCAAGTAATTGAAATTCAAATGGTTTTTTCTTTCTTAAATATAACTTTAATGAAAATATTTACCAAATTTCAGTTATCTAGCTCTATAGGTATTAATAGTAATGATTTTTAATATATAGGGGTAGAACCCCATTTTGACCGCAAGTAACTTATTCTCAGGTTATAAAAATGAGTTTGGTTCATTTTTTCATAGTACCATTTAAGAAATTAGTGTAATCTATTTTAGCTCTCGAGCTTAAAGTAAAGAATAAAATTAAAATGTATTGTTTTACAGGTGTTTTTTTTTTTTAATTTTCACTCCTTAGACGCAAGTAATTAAAATGCTAATGCATTACTGTTCCTATTTACTACTTATGAAACAATGGTGTAAACTACAGCTCTTTAGCTCATGGGAAGTATGTATTTATTTTTATTGTAAAGGGGCTGTTATCCCATTCACACATTAGACATAATGATTTAAATTGTGTGTTTTATTTTTTTTTTTTTTTCTTTACAACACTTACTATTAATAAGTGCCAAATTTCAGCTCTCTAGATTTGTGGGAAGTTAGCAGATCTATATTTATTGTTTTAGGGATGGGTATTCCATGGCTACAAAATGAATCTGTGGTTTACATTGTGTGTATATCTTGTAAGAAATAAATGTACAAATTTCCAGCTCTATTGCTTTAAGGGAAGTATAATAATTAATTGTTATTGTTTTAAGGGTTGTTATCATATTCTCACCCCTCAGTTGCGCGCTACAAAATGCACTTGTGGTTTACATTTTGTGTATGTCTTGTAAGAAACAAATGTACAAATTTCCAGTTCTCTAGCTTTAAGGGAAGTGTAATTATTAATTTTTATTGTTTTAGGGGTTGTTTACTAAACTATGGTAAACATTTACCACTTTGGTTTACATTTTGTGTAGGCCTATATCTTGTAAGAAACAAATGTAACAATTTGCAGATTTTTGGTTTTAATGGAAGTATAATAATAAATATTTATTGTTTTAGGGGTTACTTCAACCCTTAAATCAAAATGATTTATAGCCTATATCTCATTCCAGGTCATGATCTATATGTGTGTCAAATTTCATACAAATTCATCCAGTACTTTTTGCGTGATTGACAGTCAAACATCTAAACATACAAACTTTCACATTTGTAATTTTAGTAGGATTTTTATACTGATATTGCTTGTTGTGTTCACAGAGGTCCCGCTAGATGGGTGAGATTAGGAGATCTAAACATTGCTACAAACAGAGACGATGCTAAACCTCAACAGTTTACCATCATTTCCAGAATCAATCACCCTGATTATAATTCTTCAACTCTGTATAACGACATTGCTCTTTATAAGCTCAACCAGCCAGTTGTGTTCAACAAATATGTTTCCCCAGTATGTCTTCAAAGCCTTCCTGCAGGTTCTAATGTGAAAGGGACAGCAATAGGTTGGGGAAGGACAGAAGCAGGTGGGTAATGAATATTATTCTTCTTCCAACTGAAACATTCTTTAGATAACATCCAATAAAATCTTGAAAGAAGAATGTAACACCATACTTCAATTCAATTTGTTAATTAAATCAAAATCTTTTTCTGTAGGATAACTTGCTAAACATAGCTGTTCCTGAATACTGGTTATAATGTTATAAAGTTATATTTCACTCAAATTAATCACCATAACAATATTTATAACCCAATATATCCTACATAATATACTCAACTGTTTTCCCGATTTAAAATAGTTTGCCATCACTCCACGATTATTGTATTCTAGAAGTTGGTGGAACATACATTTGAATAAAGATAATTTCTACTAGGTACAGGCGTGTTTATAAAGAAACAATATTCATATGTATTTAAATATTTACTTTGGTCATAAATAATAATAACATAAGGGGAAATCATTCATTCATACAAGCTTTTTTATTTTGATTTAATGTATAACAGTTAAGTCAATGTATAAGTTGTGCAACCTGTTTCTTTTATTTATTGAAGTTGTTAATAACCACATCCGACCTTAAAAACTAAATTTTTGAGGGACACTTCCATGGAGACATTGGAAATTAGCCATAGGAATTTTGTAAAACTTAGCAATTTTCGATGGGTTCATTTTTTTCATAATAATTCATTTCATGTATTTGAATGTATTGATACATCGGAACAAGCGACATCATTTATCATCCCCCACTCTTCCTTAGGAGGTGTGACCTATTGGTTATTCTGATAGGTAAAAGGACAATGTTCTTCCAGCAACGTATTCCCTGATACATGTTGCACCTAATAAAACCATTGCTGAGGATATCATGTCCTCACATGCTATGAGTGGATGCTACACAACTTCAGCACTCTTCAATGAAGGGAAAATAAAATAAAATAGAAGTCACAGACGACATTAATACATTATAAATTACAATTTAGTAAATAAAAATATATTTTAGTTTAATTCTACACAATTTATTTGAGATCTTTTCTTATTAAACACGTTCAGTTCGGAAGCCTATTATAAAGTACCTTCCATCTGGCGGTTTGTAAAAAATGTGTTTATACTGAAGAATTTGCGCCAAACCCCCATAATTGGGATTAATTCTCCATTAAAACATGTTTTTTAATAAAATAAAATAAAACACTTCTTGACGCATATGCTGTGAACAAACCTAAACACCTGACACACGCCCTTAGTTATTTTTACATAGTGAAAATAATTTTATTATAATATAAAATAAATATGTCAAAAGAGATGAAATAAATGTATAAATTTAAATAAGTTGTTTATTATAAATGTTACAATAACATACAAATATCAACATACCTAAGACATGAGAAAAAAGGTTAGATGTGATAAACACCCAAACAAAAAATATTCAAAAAAGTTAATACAAATTTTAAACTTTTAGTTACATTTTAATCAGTCTATATATGAATTGTATAAATTTAAATAAGTTTTTTCAGTTAAAATCTGAATAGGCCTAGTTAAAGAAACAAATATCAATTTACCTTAGAAATGCAAAAAAAGTTCAAATGTTGATAAACTAACATAGAAACACTTTGAATCGGGACCGACCGGCATCACATAAGGGCGAGACAGCAACAACAATACCTCTTCAACAAGTCTACAGCTTCTCCCACCCTTATAGCCATTCACGCTATCAATGACTCACACGATGCGTCTCCCGCCAAATAGAAGGCTTCCCCAAAGACGCATATGTTGAGTCTTCTGCACTGAACGTGTTAAGAGAACACTAAAACTGTGTTACAACGACTGTGAGTGAATCACGACTGTGATTTGAGGAAATTTATTTAAATATGTTCAATTGTATAAAAAATATAACTAGTTAATAAATCAACATGTAAAAAAGTGTTACAAAATAAACTGAACGTTTTACACAATTTCTTACAGGTGGGATTAAGAGTAACCATTTGATGAAAGTGGATATAAGTATAATACCACAATATGAATGCAATGAGCTTATACTTTCAAATTCTCGTCTCTTTAGAGGAATTGATGATGACAGTATGATTTGTGCTGGAGAATTAAGAGGAGGTAGAGATACGTGTCAGGTATAACACATCATATACATAGGATTTAATTAATATCATTTCAATAGTTCGAAACAAAATTAATACATAATGCATAGTTTAATACATAATACAACATAGTAATTAATACATGGTGCAGCTTTTAGGAATGATTTACTTATGCAAACAGAGTCACAGTTTCTTTAACACATTTCTAATTGAATTGCAAACATAATATAAATTTATAGCCTACATTATTGTGAAATTCAATGCTTTACATTATTATCTAATTGATATCACACCATCCAAACAATGACTGAAAATCCTATAAGATTACTGTAGTTTGATTAACTATCTTCTTCGGTTTTAAACATCAATTTAATTAGTCTTAAGTGGACACCATCTTGAAATTGTGTTGTTACAGATCATGCCACAAAATCACTATTAAAATCAACTCCTATAAAAGCAAGTGTACGTCCGTAAATACAAACATACATATGTTCGTACATACGTGAGATACATATAATATTACAGCTGATTTCACCCATTAATTGTTGAAAACCTAGATTGTACTTTGGGGTTATGTTAACAACTACAATCATTACTAGTGGACCGGGCAATGCTTCGCTATTGCTTGATTTACCTAACCTAAAATGATATTCAGTTTTTGATCCAAATCAGTTGTTGATCAAAATCAGCTGTTGATCAAAATCAGCTGTTTTAAGCTTTTCATACGAACAGCTGTTTTTTGTGCCCCTGATAAAATCAAAAGAAATCTTTCTTCTTCTTCCTTAAGATTGACATTCCATAAGATTAACATGGCAACTTTGAGGGCCACTGGGGCGAAGCCCTTCATACATTGAGCTCATTTTAAGGGAAGCACAACTTCAGAGTGAGCTCTGTAAAATGACACCAAAAACATCAAAATCGGTTAAAAACTCTAGGAGGAGTTCTACTCACAAAATAACCCCTAGCAAATTAATTATGTATAATAGATAATAATTCCTGTGAAGTTGATTTTTTTAAATATGAGTTAGGTATAGAACAACTAATATATGCTGTAATTTTTTTAATTATGATGATTTATTTATTTATAACCAAACATTTATACAATTCTTTTTTACAAAAATAAACACAATTCTTTCTTATATCTACTAAAAAATAAAAAATGTAAACCTTTTAAACCTAAGTCTAGTGATAATAAATAATATAGGGGTCTCCTAGGCATTGCCTGTTTGAGACTTCCAACATTTCATTGGCTATAAAAAAAGAAAATGAAAAAATGAAAGTTGTGTCGCCGTTCAACCACATTAACAAAATTAAATTACACTAATTTACTTAATTAATTAACACTTGCAAGGTAATCACAGTCTTAAATAAAAAAAACAATATTTTAACACTACACAAAATACTTATAATACGTTATAATATTTGATTTAAGATTATAAACTGAATATTAATACAACCGTTTATCATAAATATGTTCCTTGATACAAAAGAAGAGATACCTATTCATTTAACTTCGGAAACATTCTTACATCTTTGAATAACATATAACCATATATTCGATTATTAATTTCTTAACTATAATATTAATAACTTCTAAATCATTTGATCTGTCAATATGAAATAAAAAGCAATTAAAAGATAATATTTTTTCTTTCTTTAAATATATAATAACTTATATAAATACAAATTTTTTACAAATAGGCCTACAGATTTATAATCCTTATAATTGTACACATTTACCGAGTTAAAAATCCCTGTCAGCATAGTTAGGTAGGCCTAGATAAAGTCTGTTGTTTTTAAGTTTTTTTTTAATAATGTATTTCTGATGTGTATCTGCTTGTGATTTTTAATCAAACACCAAACATATAAAAAGTAAATGTGTAGGCCTACAAGTCATTATAAAACTAATTATAGTATGAACAGAAATATATGCACATGTGAAAGTGTGTTAGCTTGTGCGCTGAATGTGTTTTATGAATCATTTTCAATCCATTGATCTGAAGATGATGTACTGATAAAATTGATAATCCAATAAGATTTTTAGTGATTAACTGTGTTTAAGGTGATATCAGGTAATTAGCCAATTTAATGCATTATACTTTCAGTCTATCAACGCATCAATATACTGAGACAAGAAAAGTTTATTTTATACTATTTGTACCACAAAAAGTACTATGAGAACGATGGTCTAACTTGTATATGTTGAGCAAAATTTTATGAGAAATCTTTCACTTAAATGCACAAGTATCAGCTATGTATGTTATTACTTCTACAAATAAAATGTATTGTCCTTAGTTGTAAACCGTACCAGTTATTCCCATGCTTTGTTTTTCCAACTAATGATGAGAAGTATATATTTTAAACATTATCTTACTTCTGTAAATATAACCAATTACTGTTACTGTTAGACCAAAGAAGTGGTTGATGTTTTGATTCACATCAAAATTTACTTTTGTTAGTTTAACATTCATTTAGTCATGCACGTTTTGTAAGTAGCAGTTTAAATTTTAGTCATACTTTCACTATAAACCTAGTTTTAAGTAATAAACCTCTTTTAATGGATCGTTGTATGTTTTATTGATAACTTCCATATTTAGCTTAAAAAACATTATTCCAGAACGGTGTTTGAAGAATCATGACTTTGTCGAATTTGATCAAAATCAGACCAAAGAACTTTAGAAGTTAGCTACTGTTGTGTTATTATTAGAAACTTTCAATACAGGCTCACACAAAATTTTAATTAATCAAATAAATTTATCAAACAAGTGCCTTCCTTTTCCTTTTGCCAGAATAGTACATTGTGTTTTGTTCTAATTACATTTATTTATTTTTTCATTATACAAAATGACAAAAGGAAACTAAATAATGAATATTGGAATAATAACTTGCTAAGTTAATATCAGTTTTACAAGTATTTCATACAAATTTAAATCACAGATTAATTACTATGTCTAAGTACCATAATTACGTAAAAACATGATAGTAAAAGTATATTATAATATACTACTACTTTTGTTATAGGGAGATTCTGGAGGTCCTTTAATGCTTCAAAGACCAACCAAAGGTTGTGTCAGTCAACAAATAGGAATAACTTCATTCGGCCGTATTTGTGGATTGGAAAAATCGCCTGGCGTCTACACAAGAGTTTCCAAATATATTCCATGGATTGAATCTGTTGTGTGGCTTTAATTTATATTTACTTGATCTCTGTGAAGTAACTTAATATAAACATGTACTAACATGGTCAAATGAAAATAAGAATAAAATGTAAAAAGTGCAAACAAATAATAAAGTTAAAATAATTACAAACTAAAGTATTGCTTATAATAATTTATTCGGGGATTGGTCAAGTTCCTGGAACACGTATTATATAAACATGTCTCCAAATTTCTTAGGACTTTAATAAGGTACATAACGGTTATGAAGTTTTGTATATCGTTGTAAGTTTGGCAAACATTGAGAAAGGCAGTTAATCATTCAAACATTGGTACTTATACCGTATTTAAAAAAATATTTTCTGAAAACCCTCTATAGAAATATCCTTCTAAAGTGATTTATGGCAGGTGGGTAATATTAAAAATTAATACTCTTTTCTTACTATGAATTAATTGTCTGATATTACTTAGTCTAAAATGTTAGTCAAAAATGTAGTTTTAAAAGTGCAATTTGATCACAATATATTTTGATATTTTGAGAAAGAGAATTTGAATTGACCAAATTGATAAAGTTCATTCACAGTAGGTTAACAAAAAATTACAAAATTACTATGGGCTGAATTAAAATAATACCTGGGTAAGTTAATCAAAGACTTAATTTCATATCTACTCTTTCTCACACTCTTTTATTCTCTTCCTCTTTCATTTTGGTTTGAAATATTTTAAATGTTGAACAATATTTACACTTCAGGAGATGTTACATAATGTTTTCAATGCAATATAATATCTTTCTTAGAACTGGTGACTAGGTTTAATTTTATAAATTAATACCTAACCATGTTTAGTAGAAATACAGATCATGATACTTTTATCTTACATGAAATCTGCACAAAGAACAAATAATCAAGGAAGAAGAAACTTCCGCAAACTGTACCCTCAGTATAGAAATCTTATCATAGCGCTGTCATTTTCCTCCTTATTGGAGCAAATATGGCAGACTGAAGGAAATCATGAGTGTAAAAGTGTGGACAAACTAACAAGAAGTAACATTTCTGCAAAGAAAGTATTTAATGATTTCCCTTAGGGTAAATATTGTGAAACTTACAAAGTTTGTTGGAAAGTTGCAACTTTTATTCAATAATGTGTTCCAGAAAAAGTACTAAAAACATTCTTCTTCGCTTCTATCAAATTCTCTCTAACCTCTTCGCTGTTTTATAGCTTGGCGCGGATGTGTAATTTATTAACGGTCTTATGGGTATGTGTTCTTTACTATACAAATTATACAAATTGTTGGTGATTACCTCACCAAGACCAACAAATTAAATGAACAGCAAATAAATGAATTAACAATGCTATTACAAACGTTATTGGAACAAAACTATTTTACTTTCAATAACGCCTTCTATACACAAGAAGAAGGTTTAGCCATGGGCTCACCAATATCAGGACTATTGGCTGACATATATTTAAACTATTATGAAAATAAATATTTATTATCTGATCAAAATAAATATAGACACAATATAATTTATTATGGTCGTTATGTAGATGACACATTTGTAGTTTTTAATGGAACTAACAGACAAATAACCGGATTTCTGAAATACATGAATGATATTACCCAAATATCCAATTCACACTGAAAATGGAATGGCAAAATCAACTCAACTTTCTCGATTTAACATTAACAAAAAACATAAACAGGTTACAATATAAAATATTACCTACTACCACAGACATTACCGTACACGCTGATTCACACCACCCATATTCACAAAAGATGGCAGCTTTTCATAGTATTGTCCACAGACTTATCACGGTACCTATGAACAAGAATGATTACCAAAGCGAAATTAATATCATTAAACATATAGCTGTGGCAAACGGGTACAATAGTATAACAGATAGACAAGTAATCAATAAATAGCCATATCAAGAAAAAGAACACGAAACGCTCTGAGAATGACACCACCATCAAAAACAACTATATTTCTTCGGAATATAGTAAATATTTACCCAATGTCTTACAAAAAGTTTTCAAGAAACATAATATAACGTACTAATAATAACTTATATGCTTCATTAAAACCAAAAATGATCACACCAATACAGGAAAGGTCCGGAGTATACAGAATTAATTGCCAGGATTGTGACAAACATTATGTTGGTCAAACAGGGAGAACGTTTAAGGAACGTTATAAAGAACATCTCCCTAACAAGAGCTCTGTTATCAGTAAGTCTAATTATGCACGCCGCCTCATTGAATCGGATCATAAGCCGGGAGACTTCAACTCGACAGTAGAAGCCTTATACACATGTACAAAAGGATGAATAATGAATGCAATAGAGGAGTTTTAAATATATGAAATATTCAAAAAAAATCTCAGATGTATTAAATAACCAACTTACGTTCACTCCCACTATTTGTACGACACGGCTATCAACCACTTGTATAAAATATACAGAGATAACGATCAGTAGGCTGCACTGCACTATACTGACCGGATGTTGAGATGCTGTTTATTTCGTGTATTTATTTGTGTGACAAACTGTGACTTGTGTGTTAGTGTCCGTGTAAATGTGTGTGTGTATAAAATTTTAATGTTTTTAATGTTCGACGAACTCACCAGAGGAATGACCAGATGATGGAGTTACGGCTCCGAAACATGTCGTCTTAAACTTAACGACAAGGAGTCACAAGACGGACTTAAGGTAAATAATTAGTATCAAACATTAAACATTAACGGATATATTATTTGTCTAGTATTCTTCCTCGAGCAACAAGTTGAAGTGATAATCACCAGAGTGCAGGCTAAAAACTCGAGTATGAACACAAATTCGCGATTATATTATGCTTCCAGAGTAACATTGATTTTTTCGTCATAAATTATCTAAAATTATTGAAATTACTTTTATTTGAAAGGTAATTAAACTTCCAATGTGGTGATCTTTTTACATTTTTGATATTTGCGCTATTCAATAAGGAAAAAATCACAAACTTTGATCTTAAGTGAAGTCATAGAATAAACAATTTTAGTTAAAAACTAATTTTTAAAACTAAAAGATATTTGGACTGTCCTATCCTTTAAAATGACATATTCTGAATAATGTTCTGTCATTATTATTCCTGTAATCTTATTACCCGTTTAACATTGCTCTTATAGGAGTTGAAATTCAAGTTGGTAGCTGGGTCTGCCAAGCCTTAAGGTACAACAATAAAGCACCTTATAGAGAATGGTAAAGTTTCAAAGTTTCAAGTGCAAATTTTTAAAAGTAGAAATTTAATTGTCAACAGGTATTACTGTACGAAAACAATTGTTTCCTTTCATCCTACTTTGACTTTGGTTTGTATTTCTTTGACTTGAAATAAAACGTACAGTATTTAAAAGACAAATTTAATCTCTTAGCTTATTAGTGTTGAATTTTGAAAATAAATGTATCATAAAACAATTAAATACAAACAGTTGTAAATATACAGTACATTATAATATAGTTTGTTTGAAACCATTTTTATATTTATAATTAGTTCAAACAATAAAAAGTTGGGTTGGTTTGTAAAACATTTTTTTGAGTTTGTTAAATTTGTCTATGAATGGATATTGGTGCTATATTTGTCAATTGTGAAACTAAATTTCCTATTTCTTTAAACCACTTCAGGGTAAAATAGTGACAGCTCTTTTCAGGGAGTAAGTGGCACACATTATGCCATCAGGTTTTTAAGGAGAATTTTTCCCAGGGTTTTTTTAATATAATGGATGGAATTTTTTGGGCAAAACATGATACCATGAGAAACGTTTTTTATGTTACATACATTTTTTTATAAGTAATTAAACTGTATCTGAATTTCTTGAAAAGACAACTGTTTTATACTATTACAGTAATATAACTGTATTAAGGTATTCCATATTTTTGTATTGAGCAGTGCTTAGTTTGTCCCTCTGATACCCTGAGCATATGTCTTTCTCCTGACACCTTTAAGGATTCCCATCATTACATCATGCAGATTATTAGTCCCACAGACAAGATAAAAATTCAAATCGCAAGTTAAATTCATGCTATAGCCCGTCTCAGGTTAAGTTGAGGCAACGAGGGTGGGTAATTAGGGTCGGTCTCGCCCGTCATAAAACTGACCCTTACTAATTCCGCCTGAGTGAACAAGTAGCATACTCTAGTATAAGATTGCAATTCTGTATGTCTTAAGTGAAAATGAAAAAAGGATATCATATTTCGTTTCCTGATACTTCCCTGATAATTTTGATACCAAATTTGATTACATTTGGTCAACTTTGAGCTGTGCTAGCATTATAAACTTTCTTATTTGAATTAACATTACTAATACGGTTTACAACAATAAAGCCACAAAAATGTGCTAGAAAAATTCATATTTAATATAATATAATATAATAAATAATCATTATTTGAGAAAAATCTCGATACTGTATCGTTATTTAACATAACAAAAAAAATTGTGTGTTTGTCCTTTTTAATCGGCCGACTTAAAGTATTGTAACTGTTTTTTTTTTCAACACAATAAATTACACAATTAATTTTTATTTATAAATGATAAGGCTATAAACACCTAGAATTCAGGAAATATAATTAATACAGGATGTCTAATGATGGTAATTCTAATATTTTATTACTAATTATTATTATGTTGTGTTAATTAATGCAATATAATTAATACCACCTTATCATTTATAAATACAAATTTAATTTTGTAATTTCTTGTATTGAAAAAAACAAACAAAAAACAGTTAGTTACAACGCTTTAAGTCGGCCGATTAGCATGGGACAAACAAACAATCGTTTGTTTTATGATAAATAACGATACAATATCGAGTTTTTCTCAAATAATGATTATTTATTACATTATTAAATATGAACTTCTCTAGTACATTTTTGTGGCTTTATTGTTGTAAACCATATTAGTAATGTTAATTCAACTAAGAAAGTTTATAATGCTAGTACAGCTCAAAGTTGGCCAAATGTAATCAAATTTGGTATCAAAATTATCAGGAAAGTATCATGAAACGAAATATGATATCGTTTTTTCATTTTCACTTAAGACATACAGACTTGCAATTTTAAACTAGAGTGTCCTACAAGTTCACTCAGGCGGCATTAATAAGGGTCAGTTTTATGACGGTTGAAACCGACCCTAATTACCCACCCTGCTTGCCTCAACTTAACCTGAGATGGGCTATAACCTATACTGTTTAGTCACAGAATGATGCCAATAACAGTATGATTATAATATTTCGTCGTTATTATCACATTA
>JAGFPH010011041.1:14249-36574 GCA_018207615.1 Philaenus spumarius
AATATTTCGTCGTTATTATCACATTATATAATTAGAATTAAAAAAAACCAGAGGTACTAACCTATACTGTTTATATTATGTTCTTTATAATACCGTGAAGGTTTATAAAGTTTATTCGCTTTTTACGAATTGCTGATATATATACAATATATAGTTTACCTGAAGAAGCCGGCTGTGAACGGCGAAACAGCGCTGTAGTGTAACTACAAAAATATCAAGAATTGCTCCGACTACTGTATAAGGTAAACTATATATTGTATATACTGTTTAGTCACAGAATGTTGGAAACAGTAAATGTTTTCTAAATACGCCTTACTGAAAATATGGAATAGTCTACAAAACTTCTGCTTCAGTGATTTCAAGGGTTGAATAGCTAGCTCGATTTGGATGTGGTCCTTAAGCCTCTGGCTCCATTTGGATGTTTTTGGGTAGGCGGAGCAGGTAGACTGGCTCGATTTGCCAGAGCCCATAATAAAGCATTTTTTTTAGATAAACAAATAACTTTTTAAAATCAATAAATACTCTTTTTTTAATGTATTAAAAACATAATACAAGGGAATTAAGTGACAAAACTACAAATTTGTCACACATGAAAAATGAAGTTGGTTACAGATGTTCAATATCTGAAAATGTTTTGGTTTTGTTACTTAATTCTTCTGTATTAAGGTTACTAAAATTTAATAAAAACCGTTTTTGTTTTAAAAGTTATTTGTTATATTGTTTGAAATTTCAAATTAATTCATATTTTTAATGGTCACTAAAAAGTAGGTGAAGTCCCCCATTGAAAGTTTGCTGTACATCTTGTGCTTTTGGTGGCCCAGTTAAAAAGGACATCGTGTATAATATATAGAATTTTAAAAGACACCCCAAAACGTGTTCTGGACACCATGATCGGTGATAATTGACTCCATCATAAGAGTCACTGCAATAAGTCACATTTCCTATGGAAATTCGCTAATAAAATTATCAATTTGTATTAAATATCTTGGGAAGGGATCCGTGGGGGGGGGGGGGGGGGTTTCGGGGAAAATTTTGAATAATTTGGAGGCAACTAAAACTGCAATGTTCTTTCATACACAAGTGTCTAAAACTATATAATTTTTTAACAACATTATACATTTTGCCAATGGAAATTATAAAAAAAATTCAAATTAACGTGAGATGAGCGAATTTTGAAATAAAAATACGCACTCTAATAGAAAGAATAATCTAAAAAAAAATTAAATTATTGTCAATATTATTATTATTTTTTTTTTAACGTCTGCTGTTTTGCACTTAAGGCTAATGAAGACGGACCTACAGTTTTACGTGGAATCCGAACCACAGCCAACGATGTTTGTTTTTAGAAAATTATTCGGGGTCAATGGGAATAATTTATTATTTATTATTATTATTGAACCCGGGACTTTTCCATTGATGGTTGCCATGACGATTGATAAAGTATTGACGCCTTAACAACCACGGCCACCGTGGCTCGTCAATATTATTAGGAAAATAATAACATACGGAAGTAATGTAATTTAAATAATACAATTAATTAATTACCGTACCTTAAAAGGTCCGTCTTGTGACTTCAAATTGTTTTTGATCTAATTCGTTTGCGACATGTTTCGAAGTCTTTACAACTTCATCATCAGATACATCTTGCTGTTTTTCATTCACTCGGGGAACTCGTCACACATTAAAGTCGTTAAAACCATAACACTTACACAAACACAAAAACATTAAACTAAGTAAAATAAAAACATTAAGTAATTTAAATATTATATTTCCCTATACAATAGCCTAAATGTCATATAAATGTAAACAAAATAGACAATTGACGAGGGGAGTGCGGGGCGTTGTTACGACGTTATATATTTGCAATGTTTTATTTGAATTTCTAAAATCATTATGTCTGATTGTATTTATAAAATCAAAATGAGAAAAATGTTTATGCCATAATTTATTTAGTGGAAGATTACTGTATAAATACTCACACTTCATCTTGCCAAGGGGGGGGGGGGAGCTAGTACAGCTCAAAGTTGACCAAATGTAATCAAATTTGATATCAAAATTATAAGGAAAGTATCAGGAAACGAAATATGATATCCTTTTTTCATTTTCACTTAAGACATACAGAATTGCAATTTTATACTAGAGTATGCTACTGGTTCACTTAGTTGGCAATAATAAGGATCAGTTTTATGACCGACCCTAATTACCCACCCTCGTTGCCTCAACTTAACCTGAGACGGGCTATAGTAGCCCAGATAAAAATACAAACATGCTCTAGACTTTAAAACAAACAAAATATTGTACCTATAATTAATTGTGAATGTATCTAAGAAATGTTTTAAGTTTGTCTCATTTTGTTACCAACATTGTATATTTTTTAAGGCTCCTGTTTAGAGAATTTTTTTAATTCTCAAACTCCTTCGATATTTTGATATATATGTATGTGTTTAGTAAGTGTGCCAAGTAGCTAAGTGAATGAAATTTTGCCCTTCTGAAGTCACTTGAAGCATAATTTCCAGGGGAAAGTGCAAACATTCACGAGTTCTAACATTTGATTTATGTTTCAAATTCAACAATCATGCAAGATATCCTTTTAAATTGAATTTTTTGGGTTGTTTGGTTTTTTTTTAAGTAATTTTTCGTTCTCCCAAACCTCGAATAGCTCACTTCTAGAAACAAGGATTGTTTGACACGAAAAAATTAAGCAAATTCTACAGGTGCAAACGGTTGCAAATAAAACAGTTACAAAACAATTAAAACATCCAATCAAACACTTTTACCCATTATTCGTGGCGAATCTTGTAATTTTCACCCTGAAATCTTGTTATAAAACTTCATATTATTGGAAATTCTTTTATCATTGATAACAAAACATTTTTTTAACTCGTTAAATACAATAATTAATGCAATTAAGCCGAAACAGTGTTATATCAAACTCTCTGTTTCCTCAAACAAAATGTTACAGAAGCAACTGATATACTAGACAGATAAACGATTTCAACTCATAAGTAATACTTATTTTTTATCTTAGGGGAGCGATTATATTGGAGCCGACTTTGACCGATTTTTAACTCGGCCGTTATCGGACAAACAACCAAAAGTAATAGATAAGATGGACTTCGGTAGAAGTGGTTACGCTAGCACCGACCTACTCCGCTGACCTCTATCGATTAGAACACCAAACCGAATATATATTTATTTCAGCCAAATCTGACTATGTTTTGTCATATTTTCATTTTATTTTTATTTTTTTTTTTTTTTTTGAATCGTCATGGGCGTTGACTTATTGATCTCGTTGGTGCAAGAAAGAAATCCCTTGTGGGATACATCCTCGAAATTTTTCCAAAAGTTGAAAGAACAATTATGAAATTAACTTACCTGTTACCTCCCTATCCAGAAAAATATCATTAGGCCTAACCCTTCACTGATATATCATGTACCTCAAAAGTGAATTTTCAGACAACATTTACAACTCCAATTTCATCCATATTGTACAAAGGGTAATGGACAACAGACGAAAAGTCGGTTTTATTCTCCATAGAATTCGGGCCAGTGTAGCCACTTTCGTCGGCAGAATCGAACCACTGAAATTCTGCCGTCATGGGCAGACTAAAATATCGGATCCATTGTAAACGTAACCTCAACCAGAATATCCTTTGCAAGTCGATGTGGTGATTGTTTACATTAGAGGAAACACTTGTGTTTACATTACTAATCAAATCGGTGTCCTAAACTGATTTTTATTTTTCTACTTTTACACCCCTAACACCATTGTTTTCCCCACTGTGCGGCGCAGCGTCGAGCTGCACAAAACGTATTCAAAAGCACACAAATAAACAGACAAAAATTTAGCAGTCATTGCAAAGTTTTTACAACCCGATAAAGTTTTTCAAATGTTGTCCTGATTTGTTTAACCAAAACGGACCACCCTGCTCGAACTTAATAGACTAATGATGAGACCATACTTGCTATTCTGAAACAAGTCTAGACCGAAATTAACCCAAATATTGAATCGGGTTCTCACTAAAATCAAATCGATAGTCTAATGTTGATCATAAAATGTCTATTAGGCAAATGAATGATCTTATATGGATAGCATTAGTTATTTTTAAAAGACAAACACTCATATTCGTGTATTCTGAAACAAGTCTAGACAGAGATTAACCCAAGTCTTGTATCGGGTTCTCAATAAAATCAAATCAATAGTCTATTTCTTGTTCATAAAATTTCTATTTGGCAAATTAATTATGTTATATGGATGGCACTGTCTAGTTATTTTTTAAAAGAAAAACACTTATATTCGTGTATTCTGAAACCAGTCTAGACCGAGATTAACCCAAGTCTTGTATAGGGTTCTCAATAAAATCAAATCAATAATAGTCTTGGCTTATTTGCTGTTCATAAAAGGTCCTTTTTGCAAATTAATTATGTTATGAATAGCCTAGTATAGTGCTAGTTATTTTTTAAATGAAAACTCTCATATTAGTGTATTCTTCAAATGAGATGTAAATAAATAATGTTTGACAAGTCTTGCTTCAGAAAACGTGTTTCAATTTATTCCCAAGGAAATATTTATCAAATATTGTGGATGTACAGCGAAAACTCAACTTCAACGCCGTAGACCTATTCATGTATTGGTGGTTTACGAGTTATGAATGCTGTAAGTTGAAGGCCAACTACTTAGGCCACAGGCCTATATGTTGTTGGAGGCCTAACTGGTTAATAAGCTGATATCTAGAAAAACAACACCGAAAGAACAACAATTTATCAATTACATGACGCATTGGACTTCAAACTTGGCGATGGCAATCCATATTACGTAGACACGAGGTCGGTCTGGCGCCTGGTATAGCCTACAATTTTTCCATTAGGTTAGTTTGTGACTGTGCGAGTGTAGTAAAGTTTTTCACTGTAGGCTATCATGAAACTTATAACAGAAGTCTTGTATGTGTTCTTTTTTTGTGAGCTATCACAGCAAACAGTCAACTTTAGAAACAACAAGGAACTTTTTGAAGGTAACAAAACTTAAACT
This sequence comes from Philaenus spumarius, assembly GCA_018207615.1. Lineage (NCBI taxonomy): Eukaryota > Metazoa > Arthropoda > Insecta > Hemiptera > Aphrophoridae > Philaenus > Philaenus spumarius. The sequence continues at coordinate 19,279 of JAGFPH010011041.1, forward strand.
TTATTTGCCAAGAGTAGCTTAGCCATTGTAACACTGATTCGCGCACTCAGGGAATTTGGTTTTTTGCATCACTAAGATTCATAATTAATTTTAATAGTTTTCTCTATTAGTTTCTATCTAGTTTTCTTTATCTATTATTTCACGAAAGTGAATTATAACATGTATTTTCAAGTAGTTTGGTATTTATTGTTCACTGGTTGCCCGTCAATCGTCTTCGTCACGGTATATGTGCCGAATAAATTAAATCAATAAAAAATAAAAAATGAGAGAGAAGAGAGTCTTCTTTTTCAACCGCTAAATCTACAGACTGGTGAATCACAGTCTTAGCTAGATGTTTGCAGATCACCCAGATACGTATGCGAATGTATAGATCGGGATTGTTTTGATAAGCTTACGTCTAAAATATTTTCTTAAAATTAATAAGTGCCAAATTTCAGCTCTCTAGCTTTGAGGAAAGGATATCAATTAATATTTTTTGTTTTAGGGGTTGTTATTACATTTTCAACCCTTAGCAGCACGTAACAAAATGTAAAACTGGTTCATTTTTATATGTATTTTGTAAGAAATAAATGTACAAAATTTCAGCTCTCTAGCTTTAAGGAAAGTATATAAATACATATTATTCTTTTTAGGGGTTGTTATCACATTTTCACAACCTATAGTGGCACGTAACAAAATATAAAACTCATTTACTTTTTATATGTGTTTTGTAAGAAATAAATGTACAAAATTTCAGCTTTAAGGAAAGTAAACAGAAACAACATTTATTGTTTTAGGGGATGTTTCAATCCTTAAAGGCCAAATATCCTATCTTAGTGCGCTTCTTGCGCCTATGAGCAATATGTGTACCAAATATTTCACGTTCCTTGGCGGTATTAAATTAGTATTTATAGATATAGGGGTTGTTACAAAATTTCACCCCTTAGAAGAACGCGATACAACGTAAAACTGTTTTTTTTTTATATATATATTTCTTGTAAGAAATAAATGTTCAAAATTTCAGATCTCTAGTTTTAAGGCGATCCGCCACCAAAAACATACTTTTTTGTATTTTTAGGATTTAACCTTTGAATGAAGTTTTATACTGTTTAGTACAACTAAAAAGAATGATTTGGGGGGAGAAAAATTTTTCCCGCACATTTATGTATTTTTAAACTCAACATTTTGATTTGTTTTTTAGTAATGTTTAAGGTTTTTTTTATTTTGAATAACGTTTATGTTTTTTAACCAATTTGAATAATCTTTTTAATATTTTGTAGCCTATAATATAAATAAACTTTTTGGATATGGAAAACCATGTGTTGTTTTTAATAAACAAGTTATAAGGTTATATTTAAAAAATATATTTTCAAACTTTTTTTATTATTATAAAAAATTGTTAATTTAGTATTTTTATAGGTATAGTGTTTTCCATACCCAAAAATATTCTAAATATATCCAAGATAAAGTGGTAAAAATTTCAATGGCCTAGGCCTAATACTTAAGATTTTATTCAAACATAAGTGCATCAAAAGATGGAAAAAGTAAACTTTCGGGAAACGGAGTTCAAAGTTTCAACAATGTGTAATCGCAAACTGCACTACCATTTTATTTTACTTTTTTTTAATACAAAATAATGATCACAAAGGCCTAAAAATTTGCACACATGCTCAGAAATTTATGTAAACTACAAAAATTAAATAATTTTTTTTTCAAAAAATGCAAAAAATGCTGATTTTTGGTGGCGGATCGCCTTAAGGAGAGTATAAAAATGTATATTTATCGTTTTTATGGGTTGTTATCACGTTTTCACCCCTTAGCAGCACGTAACAAAATGTAAAACTGGTTTACTTTTTATATGTATCTTGTAAGAAATGAAAAGATTACAAAATTTCAGCTTTCTGGCTTTAAGTAAAGTATAACAAACAATATTTATTGTTTTAGGGGTTGTTTCAACCCTTGCAGGTCAAATATTAAAAAAAAAATCCTTTCTTAGTGTGCCTCGAGTGCCTAAGAGCAATATGTGTACCGAATTTCAAGTTCTTAGGTGGTATAGTTTTTTAGATACTGTGATCAGCCAGTGAGTGAGTGGGTTTTGGATTTTTTATAATATAGATATATATAGATAACTTGATACTGTTATCGAAACTGAGTTATTGTTAGATTAGGAAAGTCACATTTAATGTTGTTGTGTTTGATATTATTTTTGTATTTAATGTGAAAAATACTAGCGGGCTATCGTCATATGAAATTAACGTTTTCCCAATTAAACAAATATACATATCTTCACTGGAATTCGGACCGGAAATCTTAAGTAATGGAGTCAAAAACGCTAATCCGCTTTGTATAACTAAGTTACAATAAAAGCCTTACTATTGTACAATAGTATTGTAAATATATAAGTATTGTAACCCTGTCTTCTTCTTACATCTTTGTTTACTGTCTACTTATTGCTTTGTGTAGTGTCAATAATAAAACTAAATAAAGAAGAGGGCATCATAAAAATTGTACAGCTTTGATAAGAAATTGAAATTATTGTGGCAGAGAATACTTATGAGAAGCTGTGGGAATGGAGCAGGCATTACCACCGTGACGTCATCACAGTGGCCAGTCACGGGAACGTTCTCCGTGGCGGACTGGTCTAGCCCCTTGTATTCTATAGCCCTGATTTTAGAGTACATCACTGCAGACAAAATGTTTATTTATTGTCTCGTAAGGAGCTGCCCCTTGTGATATACGAAAAAAAATTTATATCAGCGAAGCTACAAATTAAAGACATTTTGAACATTTATTAGGCCTATAACAAACTAGAGGACTTCGACCCCTGCTCGCTTCGCTCACCAACCCCCGTGACGACTCACGACAACGCGAATTAATTGTTAACCTTAAAAGTTCGCTCACCAACACCCACGGCAAAACAAACGCAAACATATTATTGTATGCTATGATATTTTCACTGGAATTACTATTGATTAGGAGAGAGATTTGATTTATATATAGAAAAGTTGCAATTTTCAAGTTATAAAATATGAGCAAAATGTGATTCGGTACAGCAGGATTTCAAACTGATCATAATAAAGACCTACCTGCTTTGCTCTCCTACGCCGTAGGTGACTTATGGGTTGAGTCACCTACGGTTTAAGTCACTTATGGGTTTAATTTTTTAAAAACAGGTTTTTAGAGTAAAGATGTAGGATTCTACCCATCTCATTTTCTACCTGAAATATATTTTTACGTAATTGTAAACTTTAAAAAAGTAAAATGCCAACTTTAGTTCAGGAATCATCTGTCATAAAATTTTCAGTAAGCCAGGATTTTTTAAATTGTTCAAGTAGCGATGTTTCGTCAGCGGGAAAGTTGTAGGAAATCACACGTAGGCCTACTAAAACTGTTGTTTAAACATTTTTGTCTCCAAGCACCGTTTTGGTTTTTAAAGTGGTTGATTAACAACAGTAAAATTGCTAGCGAAACTAAAAGGTCCTGTCACAAACGCTTGGCCCGATCAAGTTGTTTATTATTTATTCTGGATTTATTTATTAGTTTTCATAATCAAGAGTATATTTGAAGCAAAATATTGGAGCTAACTTTTGTGGTATAACACCGTGGAGCCGTGGTCCGCGACGGTGGACGCGTACAACTAAACATAGCGGTTATTTACTTTGGACTATTGAACAAACTATAAGTTCCATCGAAAATTGTTTGGAATGAAAATTTAAGATCATCTAATTAGCTAAAATTTTCTCGCAAGTATTAGTTTCGTATTGCGTTTGTAAATCTTTTCGTTAATTTATAAAAGTTGTGTAAATCCAATTTTAAAGTGAAAGGAAACAATAACTGAAAAAGAAAAACATCTCATAGTATTTTGTTATACCGTAATTGTACATTTTCAAATAATAATTAACACAACTACTCATAATAATTTTTAAATAGATACATACATCTAATAACATTAGATTTTTTAATAAACGGGTTGAAAATATTGAATAATTTGATTTGGTTAGTTATTATTTGTTTAACTGTTGTTCATTTAGCAAATATTTACAAACATTTAATCGTTATACTCAAAACGAGAACAGTTTCATTTACAGAGGTAAGCAGTGGCGCCAATGACTACATATATTATTATCAATGTAGTCATTGGTGGCGCTAAAGCTACGGTTTCCTAAGAAAGCGGTGCCGTTATCTAGCGGCCGTAAAATGTCATGATGCGACAGACGTAAAAAGACGGCCGTCTTAACGGTGGCTTTCATTGTCAACTTAGAAATTCAGTGGCCGTAAACTTCGGTTGAGAATGGATGATCTAGATATTGCATTATTAGTCTATTTAGAAGATGAGGAGTCATCGGAAGATGAAAACTATCGTTTGAAGGAAAGTGAAATGTTTAAAAAACATAATACAGAGGGTACATTTCAAATTTTAGTGCGTCGACATCTGTACTCTAATGATGAAAAATTTAGGCAATACTTTCGTTTGACACCAATGTTGTTTGATTACGTACTGAATCATATAAAAAACGACTTGGCTTCAGAACCATATAACAGACACAAAAAGCCAATATGCCCAGAGCAAAAGTTATGTATACTTCTGAGGTAAGTAAATACATTGGATACATTTTTATAAAATGATATAATTATTAAATTTTAAAAACATGTGTTATAAAAATATGTTACATATTTTTAAAAAATGTATTCTTCGCCACCTATACAAAAAGGACGACTTTCATTTCTCTCTGGGGAAGGTACAATTCCTGAAACATCGCTAGCGCTTGGTGTTGAATTCGATCCTGAATGGTTACTTTGTCTTGATTCGTTTGAAATACTTCTTAATTCATCATTACAAACCAATGACGAAATTTGCATCCTTAATTGGATTTGCTCATACCGAGGAAGTTTTTTCACTATTTTTGCCATTGAACTGAAGAAAAGGTCTGTTTCATCCAATTCATTTTGAGCAGGAGTTGCTGTTCGCTGAGCAATTTGTTGCAGTAGCTGTAACCGTTCCTCAGAGTGAGTTATTTTTTCTTTTTCTTATCGCTAAGGTCGTCTGATCTACCTTTATTATTATCTTCGTTATTACTATTCACTGCTGTTACAAATTCAATTTCATTATTCTGAGAAACGGTGTCCTCATTGGTAGCCTGTGTATTTTCCATAGTTTCATTCTCGTCTCCAACAATATTGGTAATTGTGGTCCTTTGTGATGTAGGAATGCAATCTAAAAATGATAGCAGATCACACCTCTTTCTTGCTGCTTCTCCACTTGATTCAGTACCAGGTTTTCCTCTACGTCTGATATGGTAATCCCTTATGTAAGCCCATCTTTTAAAGCACTCTGAACCTGAAAAATAATAAAAATGAAGTTTGGCGAATTCAGTTTCATAGAATATTTAAATGTATAGAAAATGTATTTGTACTAAATTATTATAATATAGTTTTTGCCATTAAATAGATACGTTAGATAAGTTCTTAAAGTCTTGAAGGTATGGGCCATTTGATTGTTATATTTCTTATTTCAGGCATTTGGCAACTGGTGAGTCTTTCCGATCACTTGCTTTCCAATATCGAGTAAGTCATTCCTGGATAAGTGTTATGATAAAACAAGTTGCTGAAGCCATTATCAAAAGAATGTTCACGTTAATTATGCCAACTCCGACAGATGATCAATTACAAAAAATCAGTAACTCATTTTTTCAAAATGGAATTATCCAAACTACGTCGGAGCAATTGATGGAAAACATATAAGGATAAAGGCCCCCAAAAGCAGTGGATCATTATATTTCAACTACAAAGAGTATTATTCAATAGTTTTGCTAGCAGTTGTTGATGCAAATTATAAATTTACTGCTATTGATGTCGGTTCCCATGGTAGGGAAGGAGATGCTGGCATTTATCTAAAAAGCAAAATAGGAAATAAAATAAAAACTAACACATTCAATATACCTGCACCAAAAAACTACCCGGGACGGATAATGTTGTACCCCATGTGATTGTAGGTGATGAAGCTTTTGCTCTACACGAAAACTTAATGAAACCTTACCCAAGGCGACAATCTTTAGATGATCCATCAAAAGCTGTATATAACTATCGACTATCTCGAGCTCGAAGGACAACTGAAAATACTTTTGGAATTTTATGCGGATACTTTAGAATTTTTTTCCAACCTATTGCTACTTATATGTGCTTGTATATTACATAACATTTTACGAGAAGCAAAAATACTTGCTCCAGGTCAAAATCATATTGATGATTCACTTCCATTACCAACCGAAAATTTAATACCTCTGGCAGAACATAATGTCCAAGCCAAAATAAATCACACTCAAATTCGAGAAATATTTAAAAATTACTTCAATGGTCCAGGAGCTGTTGATTGGCAGTATAGGCCTAATTATGTAGTGCAACACTAGGCCTAACCTTACTTTTTCCTGTTATAACTTTTATGTAGAAATAAGCTAGCTGTTGGATATAATATATTCTTATGATTAACATAATATGTAATAAAACATTGAACATTTTCTTGTATATATAATAATATCCTCATGATTATATAATATGTAATAAAACAATGAAAAATTATACAGTATTTGTTTATAAATAGGCCTACATACCTGATCTTTCAAGTGTAGTTCCGATATTTTGCCAGATATTTTGCTTTAACTGGGTTTTTCTGTAGTCTTTGCTTTTCACATTGTATAATATTTCATGATTTTTTACAAAATCAATCAACATTTCGTCATCTTCGCTACTTCAAAACACGTTTGCACTCATTATATTAATACAAAACGTTCACCGCTAGCGACAAAAAACGTTGTTAAACTGTTTGTCACCGCTATGACGGCCGTCATGTAGATGGCGGCACCGCTACTTGACGTTCCGCTCGCCATAAACGCTCTCTAGGAAACCAGCTCATCTAGTTTGTATAGAAAATGTTTTATTGTCGTCATCCACCGCTACACTACGGCAGCTAGGTAACGGCACCGCTTTCTTAGGAAACCGTAGCTTAAGACTAGGCAACGCTGGATGCTCAGTGTTGCCATACCGTGCCGCAGAGCGAGCGATTCTCGACCGTTCCTCGCTTTGCTAGTCCCGTTCACTCCCGTATCTGGCAACAGGGCAAAAATTCTCACCCGCCTTATTCCGTGCTCCCGACTGTATACTCCGTTCACCTTGCCGTGGCGCCTGAAGGATTAGGAGACCCTTACACACACACGCACACAAATGCAGCCGTCCCACCCGCCAGGTAGATGACTCATAGACTAGGGCGTCCAATACGTAACTGCGATTTTCGCAAAACTCAAACTTTAACAACTGATAATGGTATATTTGTAACCTCCGCACAATTTCAAAGAAAATGATACCAAATACGACATGATTACGATAATATATATGTATACTAGCTGAATGCCCGTGCTTCGCTACTGTTGTTAGTAATAATATGCAGTTAGTTGTCAAAATCTACACCAACTCCATCTAAAACCAACCGTTGTTGTTTCATCCATATCATTAAATTAAATTAAATTTCTGACTAACAATTTTTCATCAAAAGTGAAATTCGACAACCGTTTACTCGCCATGGGTAGGGAAGTTGTGGTAAATTTATCTCGCATTACCTTAAAATCCCATTTTTGGACGCCATCTTGAAATTGGTAATAGTTATCGTGGATTTCGGATTTGTTCTGAAAAGTAGACAACAATACGAACATTTAAAGTATATGGTTGATTGGTGTCCGACACTACTTGGGACAGACACGACATTACATTAGGGAAATATGTTTTTCACTGTGATATGTTTGCCGTTTCCGTGTCTGACGAAGTAACGGTGGGAGATAGAGGAAAACAGTAAATTAGAAAGTTGTAGGCAATTAAATTTCTGACTGACGATTTTCCGTCTAAACTTGAATCGGACAAACCGTTTAGCTTGTATGAAAGAGATAAAGTGAATAAGCTGCTTTGTGTAATTTTCTGTTTTTGGACGCCATCTTGAAACCGTCTAGTTTTAAACAGGTATGTTCACTTATGTTCTTAGACACGAGGCATTTACGTAAATCTTATATTTAATGATTGTAAATATGATACTATTCACATGTTGTATTATTGCAACAAACATGAAAGTAAAATATATTAGTTGAGAATTGAATAATAATTAAGTATAAACATTTTAAAACATCAGTTTACTAACTTAGCTTCCACATTTGCTTCCAAATTTCTTATTCACTTTATAGTTTTTGTTGTTTTCTCGGAAAAGTCTTTAACTCCTAATATATTTTGAATGTAAATATTGTAAACAAAACTTCTGGTTATTTTAGTATATACAGTTTTTATATTTTTCTTAACATGATTCCTCCAATTGCATTCTTGTATAAGTTATAAATTATATTAAAGTAGGTAATTTCTTATTAAATGTTAATAAACACTTGTGTTCACATTACTGGAGTTGTTAATTTAACTATAGCATGTAAAAATTGGGTATAACATTCCTGGTTCATTTAGTCGATTGTTTTTTGTTTTATTTATTTCTTAACGTGTTTCCTCCAATTATTCTTGTACGAGTTATTAAATTATATTGAATAAGGTAAATACTTATTAATTGTTAATAAACGTGTTTTTACATTGCTGGAGTCGTTAATTTAACTATAAAAGTCCCCAAATCCACTTTTTTGGTCCTAACAATATGTTGTGTGGACTCATTTTTCTCAGAATTTAACGAAGATTTCAAAAATAATCATATAATTAGGATAAAGATTCAACTTAAATAGTGTGTAGCGTCTCCAGTACTTGTGTACCTGCCTGATACCTGACCGTCCGGGTCGAGGGTGTGGGGAGCGCTCGTGAGTGCGCGTTCGAACGCAAAGGGTCTCCTAATCTTTCAGGCGCCACGACAAGGTGAACGGAGTATAGTAAAGAATACCCTAGCATAATTTTAATAGTGATAGGTGTGTTGAATAATTATGAAATCAGTAAGTCTTTTTCGTTGTTTGTTTACTATTACCTAACCTAAAAAAACAGATGGTTGTAATTACCTGAGTCAAGATTTGCCAAGTTGGTTGTTATGGTAATAAATGTAAATGCTTTCAAGAAATGTATGTTGATTCACTATAGGCCTGACCTAAAATTGTTTTAAAATAAGCTTTTATCGAAACTAGGTGTTTTCGAAACTAGGTGTATTAATGTAGCCTAATAACAATGTTTGAATTTTAATACGGTAAGTTTTTTAATTGTATTTGTTTTTATTTTACTAACCAAATATAAAATAGTTGTTGGCTGTGAAAATAGTTAGCCTACAGTAACTGATTCTAAATGTGCTAATATAATTTATATAAATAAAATGCATTCAACAAACAGGTGTTGGCCACACCTAGAATTGTGTTGATTCAAATCAGCTTTTTTACCTGTTATAGGAGAGTGAACCCCCCCCCCCCCAATTAATTATAGTTGTATGAAGGTACCCTGAAAATGTTAAGTCTCAAGCCATCATAGCAGTTTTGGCGGTTCCTTGATTATGAATCAGTCAGGTCTTCTTTTATTTATACAGATTACTTAAAGTTATGCAATTATTATAGGGCTACAGTATCCAAAGTTGCATATTTTTTACCTCACAGAAAAAATATACTAAGTTATTTTTAATTTGTAACTTGAAAATTTGTAAAATTTATAGTAGACCTAATTAAAATATGTATTCACACTTTTAAGTTTAAAAAAACAATCTTGGTTGCAGTAAGGTCGCCCATAGGATATTTCCTAGGGGGGAAAGACTGGGGGTATGGGATTAAAAAGTACCCTCCCCCAGAAAACGTTTAAAATTTGGGAAACCTATTTGACTGTTCAGGTGAAATATTAACCCACACAGCATTGAGTCTGTATCTTTACACCGTCGATGAATACACAAAGCTACACCGCGCCTTGAGACCGCACCAAGCAACTCATTCTTAAACATTAACTATTGTAAAAAAAATAAATAAGAATATGTAAAATGAAACAGTACAAAACATTTAAAACATATTCTAGTGCTAAATCACTTCTTTGTAATAGGCCTACTAACTTTTAAATAGTTCTCATAAAAGAAAAATACCTGAATATAATTAATAATATACATATTTTTCTCTCCCTGGGACTTAGGGGGCCGCGGTAATTTAGCAAGCTTCCACATTGAAATACTTTGTGGCGTAAATTCCTTTGATATTAATAAAAACCTGACGTCCATCGGTTTTTGTTTTCTTAAGTTTGTAAAAATTTTATGTTTACTTATTGCACCACAACCCTCAAATTCTTTTTGCTCTCGATGTGTAAAATCAGAAGTTGTGTCAACAATTAAACCAATAGTATCTTATTCCTCTTATAAACTAAGGTTGACTCTTCCAAGATAAATTATGAACTTGCTATTTTACTAGCATTCACACTTTTCTTGTATTATCACCTACTATTTGCGCTCTTTTAATAGATGCAGCTGGATATACCCCCTGAGCAGGGTAAAGTGTTTAAAGTTACCAATCTTAATTTGAAAGTATTTATTTCAGGAGACATATGTAATACAACTGATGGAGTAACTTGGACTTGTAGCAAACCATTAAACTGTCCTTCAGCTTTAGCAAATATTAAACTGAATATAAAGCCTGAGATTTGTAGTTATGATGGCAACGAACCAATAGTATGTTGTCCTGGAATAAATATTACGACACAACCAAAACCAGAGCCAGTGAAAAGGGCTAAGAGTGAAGAAGGTAAACTTTATTCAATTATCTACGTTAAGGTTTTTATTCCACCTTATTAAAGCTGTCCAATTAAACTTAATACAGGGTTTGAAAGTTTTTCATACAAAACAAAATGTGCATTATATAGCCTACCATTCCTGAAAATGCAAACACAATTTTCTTGTTAATATATGAGCAAATGTTAATTAAGATTCTAAAAAGAAACACATCCATGCATATTCATTTTAATGTTTAAATCAATCTATGAATATGATTTTATACTTTCATAACTATTTACATTCATTTTTAAATGTAAAATTTTAAGATTTTTCAGTTATGAGTTCATGTTTTAATTATTTTATGCAGCCTGTGATCAGTACCAAGATCTGCAATGTAGCAAGTTAAAGATCAAAGGAAGGCAGTCAATCCTTGGAGGAGTCAATTCTGCTCCTAAAGAATTCCCACACATGGTAAGTAAATTATTAAATACCATTTGTTATAAGCATAGCCGCCCCCACGCTCCTAAGAGCTCATGGGGCCCAAGCCTTGGATGATCCCAGGCCACACTTTGACAATTCTGTCTGAATGACTATGATGTATAGTCCAATCTTTTAGTGTTTTGCTTTGGCTTACTTTTATTAAAAAGTAATTTGTAAAATTTGTGTGATCGTTTTCCCCTTAGATTGCAAATCCTTCTATATTCTATATGTCAGTAGAAATAAATTAGTTTTCAGAGTGGAAACTCCACATAACATAATATATTTTATGTAAACAAAAGTTACAGTCTAATATTAGCCATTAGGGTGTAGAATTATTTTACCGATTGGGCCCCCGCAATTTTCACAAGTCGGCACCTCTGGTTATAAGCAGGAACCCTTTGGGGTGAGGTCACTGTGACATTATTGGGTAATTTGTTTTGCAAACCTAAATTCTTCTCAGCTTATCTTCTGCTGTTTAACAATATTTAATTTTAGTAAAAAATTTAGCAAATCTTGTTAAGTTGTTCAACTATTAAGTGATGTTTTTCATCAGGTTAATTCAACCTTAGTTTATACAGGCCGTTTCAAAATGAAAGAGCAGATTTTATATGTGTATTACTTGAAACCTTTTAATCGACCAAGTATGATTTATGTGGCATTGGATAGAGCAAAGAATGAAGTTTCATTGTCGTATCAGCTGATCGTATGTTATTATTTTCTAACACAAAATGTTGTTTATTTTCATTACAGTCTTGTACTTGGAAAAATTACGACTCCTCAAGATAAATTATTTTGTGTTTTGGAATTTGTGAAATGTGAATTAACAATTCAAGTGCAGCGAAAGTTTCAACAAACATTTAATAAGCAACCACCTCGGCGCAAACAAATTTATGAATGGCATAGGAAGTTCGTGGAAACTGGTTGTATGTGTGCAAGAAAACCAGCACCGGACGACCTCGGACATCTGAAGAAAATGTTCAACGGATTCAAGAATCTTTCACTCGAAGTCCCAAGAAATCGACATCTCGAGCAAGTATTGAACTTGGTTTTGGGCTGAAATGCTGATGGATATGGTGAAATGCTTCTCTGATCGTTTAATTTTTTCTGATGAAACCACATTTCACATTTCCGGCAAAGTTAATCGTCATAATGTAAGAATTTGGGGAACCGAAAATTACTGAATGGTTGTTCAACATGAGAGAGATTCGCCAAAATTGAATGTTTTCTGCTCCATCTCTTCAGTCAGTGTGTGTCTTCAGAAAAAACTGTGACAGGAACAACATACCTTGACACTCTAGAGCAATGGCTGTTCCCTCAATTAGTGACTCAGATAACTTTATTTTTATGCAAGATGGTGCACCTGCACATTTCCATGAAATCGTTCGAATATTCCTTAACCCTTTTAAGGCCAGGCAAAAAAATAACATTCTTTCCTAAAAGAGCTAGTGATTAAACAGCACTTGTAAGCCAAAAAGGGTCAGATGAAAATGGGCGTTCTGTCAAGTTGTTATAAAAATTAGTGTAACTGATCTAAAAATACTACTACAGTTGTACTTTTAACTTTATTTTACTTGTAAAATAAATAAATTTCACTACAAACAAAATTTAATTAAAATAGTAAACAAAATAAGTGTGTAATCACTAAAAGAATAACAAGCCGATATATCGGCTCACGGCCGTTTTGGCGTTGTATTTGTTGAGCCAATATTTCAGTTCGTGGCCGTTTTCAGAAGTATTTTTGTAAGCCGATATATCGACTCATGGCCGTCAAAGGGTTAACAGCACGATTCCTAATCAATGGATAGGGAGAGGAGGAGAGGATCTCATTTTTCGACCTTGGCCTCCCAGATCGCCAAACCTTACTCCATGTGATTTTTATCTTTGGGGCTATATCAAAGACAGGGTTTGTGTCCCATCTTTGCCTGCTTCGCTTCAAGAACTCAGAGTAAGCATAACGGAAGCTGTGGGATCCATTACTCCATACAGTTTGACCAATGTATGGCGAGAAATGGACTACCGTTTTGATGTATGCCGTGCTACACATGGGGCGCATGTCGAATGAATTAAACCTCAGTAAAATAAACTTGAAATATTCCTCTGTTTATTTGTATTTTTATCTAAAATTATTGATTAAAGTTTGTCTGTTATAAGAATATGAAATCTGCTCTTTCATTTTGAAACGCCCTGTACTTCAGAGTTTTTTGTTAGTAAAATTTAATTTTCTTAGAAATAAATGAGCCTATTTTACAAAACAAATTCTAAATTATCCACCATTGAAAGATTTCTGAAATAAGTTCAATAATTTCTGTAATCACTAAACAACTACAACTGTACTACAGTAATTTTACCTCTTTATAGATTTAGTATACTTTCTGTTTCAAGAAGCTTGTTGTCAAAATAAATTACACTTCTTATTAACACTTGATAAATTATGTAAACAATTTTATTTTAATGGGTTTCTCAAATATTTTTGAAACTGAAACAGCTTGGCTGCTGATTTTTTGTGCGTAGTGGAAATTTATTTGAACTAATCTATATTGTTTTTGTTCCATCATTAAAAAATCATATAATATGTTCAATTTTATCTGTAAAGTATTTTATCATTTTATAAAACTTTCTGCAACACATTTGTCATTGTTGGCTCTGAGGAAGTGGTCATAAAGTCAATAAACTTTCTGGATGACACAGATGCCATAAAAAATTATTTTTCATTCAATTTTTAGAGCATACAAAAGAGATTTAATTGCTCATGCCTCCAACAATTAAATAACAAGTTTTATATATTGTGCAGCTCTCAAAATTTATAATTGAATTCAAAAAACTTTTTTTTTAACTCTTTACCTATTCTGTTTTTTTATTGAATATACATGATTGTCACTATTGACTATTTAAGAACACATGATTTATGATTAAAAAATTAAAATTTTGAACATGTGATTAGTTTTACTTTTAGCATAAAGTTTTGGAGAGTGTTGACCTCCAACTATAATCTGGCTAGGAGCGCAGCATACCTAAAACTGTCACTGACTATAAACATAAATATTTTCTTAACTATGCTTGTAAACAGGTTTATTTATAACACTGAACTCTCAATGTATTATTTTAAAATATTGATATTAATTTTTATTTTCTATGAAGTTGAAACAGAATATTCAACCTTGCAATAAGTTTTGGTTCTTAAGTGTTTTAGGTCTTTGTATTCAGTCACAACTGTCACAATGAATATTTGAAATATCTTTCAAGTTTAATTTGTATTCATTTATTTCCTTAGGCCCTTATTGGCTATGGAGAGGAGTCCTCGATATCCTGGTCTTGTGGAGGAAGTCTGATTAGTAAACAGTACATACTAAGTGCTGCGCATTGCACGAATCCTAGTTCCTTGGTGTAAATATTTAAACCTTTTTGAAAATAATAATTATAGCCAAATACATAGTGAAAATATTTGTATACTTATAGTTATAAATAATAGTGTCCTTCCCTCCTACCTTCTTAGTCTGGGAGAAGACATAGAGAAGGATCAAAGAAAACATTAATAAACTAAAGGAAAAATACATTAAACATTAATAAACTAGTTGATTTTATAAATACTAATTAATATTGAAATATAAAAACTAAATGAAATAAAACAATCAATTAACAGTTTTTAAAGAAAATATATTTAACACCTAAAATTAGAAAATGTCAAAGTACCTATTATATATCAAATATAGGTAATACATATTTACCATATATTTATGTATACTTAGGCATATATTATATTATTTATTTTGGTTTATGCTTTTGCCTGTTTTATGAAATGAGATTAACTGCAACCAGCCTTAGTTTTTGCAATTTAAAAACAGCAAAAAAACATTTTTCGAAAAAATTCTCCAGATTTTATTTTGTTTGTTTTCACCTCTGTTATTTTTGATGGGTTTGCACATTCTTCCTTATCGTCTAATGCTAGTAAATCAATTTTTGCATATACACTTTTTCCAACCATCCATCCATGACGAAGGTTCATTCTACAACATCTTGTTCAACCGGGCCCCACATCAAATCAAATTTGTGTACTCGTATCTTTCACCACTACTTCCATGATTGTATTTTTAATCAAACCAATCACTTCAAGTAACACAATTCAATTGATAACTCAAAGATTATGTAAGAATTCAAAGAACGCAATGTCAGTTGACTAGCTTCAATCGAGTTAAGATTGCAAATGAGAGAAAATAACTATTACTATGGAAATTTAATTTAGTGAATTTCTAATAAAAAAATAATTACACTATTGGAAGTAAACACAAAAAACATACAAAATATAAATAACTGTGTAGGCCTATTATATACTACTGTATTTAGCTGTTTTTAAAACGGTTCACCAATTGAGCGGGTTCAAGACCTTTATCAAACAAGCCTTTTTTAATGAGAATAACACTAATTATTTTTAGAGAATTTCCAAAGGAAAGATGATCTATTGCAGTGACTCTTATAGTGAGGCTTAAGGTCAGGAATAGTCAATGACTACCGATCGTGGTCTCCAGAACACGTTTTGGATGCCATTAAACATTTTATATATATGTGTTTGCACTCTAACGACCGTATTTTACGTACTATTTGGTACACACGTTGGTTTTCTAAATCGAACGGATGAGTTCGTAAGTCAAAAAATCCAATATTCGGAATATGTTTAACCAGAGGTAATTAACAAATTTTCATAGAAAAAATGAGCTATTGCAGTGACTCTTATGGTGAGACCTAAGGTCGGGAGTAAATGAGCACCGATCATGGTCCCCAGAACGTGTTTTTGGGGGTCATTAAAAACTTTATATACATACCGGTACAAGTGTTTGCACTCTGATGGCTGCATTTTTCATCCGATCTGGTCCAAATTTGGTACACAGTTTTCCAAGTCGCTCGTACGGGTTTGTTAGCCAAAAAAATTCAACGACTGGTAGTAAAAATGTTTTGAGATTTTTGTACTAGAATTTATTTTTTTTTGTTTTTATCTGAAAATATGTACAGGGTGTCTCATAAGTAAAGTTCCAAACTTCGGGCAATGATTCTATGTTATTTAAAAGGTAAACCAGAAATAACTATTACTTTAAACTATTAAACATTTCTTTTAACTATGTAGGAGTAAATATGTTTTTTTGTACGAAGAGTAATATTTCTCTTTAATTTGTGTAATATTGATTATTGTGATTGCAGAGGTCCAGCTAGATGGGTGAGACTAGGCGATCTAAACATAGCCACAAACACAGATGATGCCAAGCCTCAACAGTTTGCTATTATTTCCAGAATTAATCATCCTGACTACAATCCCCCTGCACTGTACAATGACATTGCACTTTATAAACTCAACCAATCAGTTACTTATGATCAATATGTTTTTCCAGTATGTCTACAAAGACTTTATACACAACCCTTAACAATTGGAACTGCTATAGGTTGGGGAAGAAACGAAACAAGTTAGTACAGTAAATCTGAACTTGTCCATAACTATTGTTGCATTACGTTATGTTAATGCAACTTACACCTTTTTCATTTAAAAAAAATGGTATTTATAAATAATGTGAATTCTCAAAAAATGTATGATTTGTTTGAAGTTGACTATTGAGATTAATGACTAAAGCAAACTGTAACTTCATCTTTATTAAAACATTACTTTAAGAATCTGACCAAATCACACTCATCATTTATACTGTGATAACTATAGTTTGAAGGCATATTTGCAAAACTACTCAAAGCTAAAAAAAATACTGAGTGTGGGTGCTAGTATTACAGTAAAATCAAAGATACTATAATCTAATGGCCTAGTTATTAAATTTGTTTAAATTACTGTATTTAACATTACAAAAACTACTATTTATAAAAAATCAATATAGAATTTGTCAATGTTTCTTCAGATGATAACATAGTTTAAATCAGTTAATATCTTAAATTTAAACTGGGTAAAAATGTGTTGCTTTTTAAACTGATTTTCTATAAAAATGTGTGTGTGCTATTTCTACCTGGCTAACTTCATTGTGAGAAGTATTAACAATAATTAAACCTATTTAATTATACTTAATTTTGTATGCGGTGTTGCTATGAAGGAAGATGTAGGGGGCTAGCTGGATGGAGGCTTAACTTATTTTACTGAATCTCTGAGCTTGTGCATTATTTCTT
>JAGFPH010011042.1:0-17332 GCA_018207615.1 Philaenus spumarius
AATTGGTCTACTCGCGAAGGCGCTGAATAGATAATGTAGATTTTATTAGTGGCAAATGCTTTTTGAACCTCTCGTGAAAGGGACGTCCAGTTTGACCTATTTAAAAATGATTGCACAACTTATAGACACCTGTTCCTTTGTGTGTCTCGATTGTAGCACTGGTTATCGATGTTAGTAAAGATTCGAGTTTGTTCCCTGTTCGGTACGTGACATTGATGCCGTCGCTTGCCATTAATGTGTGTTATTAAGGCGATGTTAAAGTGTGTTAACATACTTTTTTTGTATGTTTAATATTTAAGCTTTGAATTAATTGTTATACTGTTTACTACAACTAACATGAATGATTGGGGGGGGAGGAGGAACATTTCCCCCGCACTTTTATGTAGTTTTAAACTGTTATGTTTAATTTTTTTATCGTTTTTGAGGTTTTTTTAAATTTTTAATTCCTTTTTTGTTTTTTAACCGAACTAAATAACTAAATTTTTGGGTATGGAAAACCATGTGCAGTTTCTTGGAAATACATTACAAGGTTATATAAAAAAAAAATTATTTTTCACACTTTTTGTATTAGCCTACTATACATTTTTTTAAATTTAATATTTTTAAGCTATAGTGTTTTTCATACCCAAAAATCTTCTTAATATATCCAAGATAAAGTGGTAAAAGTTTCTAAAGCCTAGGTATAATACTTTAGATTTTATTCAATCATAAGTACATCCAAAATACATGGAAAACGTATACTTTCGGAAACAGAGTTTAAAGTTTCAACACTGTATAATCGCGAATTGCACTACCTTTATATTTTATTTTTTTTAGTATGAAAAAATGCTCACAAGGCCTAAACATTTGCGCACATACTCAGAAAAGTATGTAGAATACAAACATTAAATAAAAAAAAAATGTTCAACAAATTTAAAAAAATGATGATTTTTGGTTTCGGATCGTTAAGTTACGTTGCCGTATTCACTGGACAAACTGGAAGTCCCTATCACAAGAGGTTCAAAAAGCATTTGCCACCCAATAACCTGTCTGAAGGCAATGAAATATACATATGCCGAACACCTCATCAACAACCTCCATTCATACACTCAAACATTAATTTCAACATGAGTGTTTTACATAACTGTAGAAAAGGCCGCACTTTAAATGCACTGGAGGAGTTTGAAATTTATAAAGCATCCAAAGCCGAACCAAATAAATTATTAAATGACCAACTGTCCTTCAAATCAAACATACTATACATTATAGCGAGACAAAAGAAGGGTTCCTAGTCCAAAGGCATTGTACAAGTCAAGCTAAAAGCCCTCACTAAGTACGGACCGCCAACCTGCACGTCGATGTACGCGTTACAACAGTGCGCGTATGAACTTTACTATCTCCAAGTGGAGTGAATTATATGTTGCATTTTTTCGTATGTTATGTTTTACCTTTGTGATTTTAAACAACCTGATGATGGGCATTTAGTCCGAAACTGCAATAGTTTTTTTTAAAGAAAAACTATTAAGGATCGATTTACGTGAGTAAAAATCACCTGTAATATAACAAAGACCCTTGTGAATTAGTGACACATCACGGTAGACTCACCATCATCGACCCTGTTTTGGACATTCTCATTGAGGAAATAAAGAGAAGACTGATTGAAATTTATTTTTTATTTTGGGGAAAATTATAGTTTGTTGTTGTAATTCCATATTCCTTAGACTCTCCTCTCCTGTAGGTTTTCTTGTCCCATTAAAGTTTTTCTTGAATCCTGCCCATGACTTTGTTAATAATAAAGAGTAGGATACAGTTAATCTTTTAAATTTATAGAAAGTACCAGGAGACCGAGCTAAAGCTCGATTATAAGCAGGGCTATGATTTCAATAATAAATATTGGATTATTGAGTTTTGAGGTTAGGCCTATAACATTAAACAACTAAATAAAGGGTATATACAACATTAGGCTTACCTGTAATAAAAATACAGTTTAAAGGATTAACCATAATCTCAACGCTATGCCTCAGAAATAAGTCAGGCCTAAATTAAAGTTTAATATTTCAATATCGATTTAGGCCTAGGGCCTAGTTCGCTCACGTCAATAACTATTATTGCAAATTTCCGTGAACATCGTTTAGGTTAGGCCTATAACATTAAACAACTAAATAAAGGGTGTGTTTATTTAGCAGAAGTATTCGTTGCCATGGTAACTATAAATAGATACAACATTAGGCTTACCTCTAATAAAATACAGTTTAAAAGAAAACAGATGATTTTTCTAATGGCATTGAAAACATTTGCATCAGCTGTGCTTCGTTTAAAAGAAAACAGATGATTATTGTAATGACATTGAAAACATTTGCATCAGCTGTGCTTTTTATTGTTTAAAATGGACAAATTTCACTTTTTAATTTAATAAAAAGACGTAGAAAACGAATTTTCCCAGACTGGTGACCATTTCCAATCGATTTCTCGTGGCCAAAAGCCTCATATAAAATCAAAAAATCAAAAATCCTTAGACGGAGATTCCAGATCCATTTAGCAGACAGACAATTATCTCTCGCTTTAGAAGATAAGATACAGGTCTACTTAATTTACCACAACATAGGTAACGAAGCGAATGTGGTAGGATGTAGTATGACATTCTTTGTGACTTCATATTGAATCATAATCTGCTGAACCAATTTTGTAAATTGACGTGATATCCTTTCTCTCCTTTTTAAAATTAATTCCTCACCATCTTCCTATTTATTTGTAAAATAAATGGAACAAATATACAATTCAGATATTTTGCTTCGATTCGAAAAGGTTATAGACACGAATACCAAATTTTAAGTAAAACATGCTGAGATTTAAGAATGATTTTATTTTATATCTTTGAAGTTAGGACAAAAGGGCTTCAATCAGAAATCGTTAACTTTATTGTACGAATAAAATATATATTGTTTGTGATTTCAGTGGTTACGCGGCTAAACTTCAATGGTTATTAATATATATATATATATATATATATATATATATATATCTTATTAAAATTATACAAAACATACCAAGCCGGAGTCCAGGTCCTATCCCGTCAGCTTGGAAACGAGCCAACCACCGTTTGCTTTACTTCCGCCCTCATACCCTCAAACCACTGATATGTTTTGCCTATCTCGCCCTTCTCCTCTCTCTCTTATAATATATACTACAATGCAAGACATGAGTTTGTGAAAACTTTTGCGTGCTTCTCCTGTAAAGTTAACAATTTCTGACTTTTTGCTCTAACTTCAAAGATATAACACGCATATTACATTGCTTTTTGAAATCGTCGTTGGCTATCATCTTGTGAATACAATCGTGCAGACATAGGTATTTTCTATACATCTTTGTCCTAGATAATTCATCAAAGAAGACTTACGGCAAACATAAGTTGTTCATCAGTAAATAATTAACTCGTTCTTCTAAAGGTACATTTAACGTTATAGCACCACCTTCCTTATGTGCTCATACATAACAAAGATTCTGTCAACAGTTCAGTTTCCTAACCTTTTGTTAACTTGAAGCTTTCTAGCAGTAGATACCTTTATTGTCGCGACTTTGATCCTTTGTCAGACCTTGTCTTCCATTCAACAACTTGACGAACAAACGGAATCGATTTAAGGCAAAGTGTATTCAGTTTTACTTTTTATAAAGCTCCTTTCAGGCGTGCACTACACTGTCGCCGTATTCATATGTTCCTTGGGGGTGAAAAGGTTAATTTTCTGTAACTTGCCTTCGGTGTATACATTTTCATGGTACATGTTACTCGCTTTCCTTGTGATGTGATCAAAAGGTTGGAGGTAGTTTGGAAATCTAGGCTTCGTACTGCTGCCAAACTCATTCGACACGAAAAGGACCAAATCTACTGTAGGACCAAATCTAAATGTCAAATTTCTACACAAACATTTTAATTATTGCATTTTCTTTTGAATGCAATTTGTTGCGTTATTTAAAAGATTGTAAAAAGAAAACAAATTCTCACCAAATAATTACATCCTGTAAACAAAAGTTAAGTGTAATAAATTTAAAAAAAAGACTGCTTTGGATTTAACTTTCAAACAAATACCTTGATTTTTAAAGATTTTTATGTGATTTTTAAATTTTTCGCCGGCCTATTAGTATTATGAATAAGGATGCGCCCACTTAAGGGTTAAAGTAAACATCCCTCCAACCAGCGTGTCACCGAATGAGTAAAGTAAGTTTAAACAGTTTTAATTTTATTCAACAAACTTGTTTGGCATAGTGTTTGTCCAGTGTTATAATAATACAAAACTGTTACTTGTCGGTTTTAAATGTATGTATTCAAACATCAGGATCAGTTCTCGGCCCAATATTATTTTTAAACTATATTTAAGATTTGTCATCATCAGTATATGCGGATATGGTAATTCAATTTGCTGATGATACAACACTAAGTTTTCAAGCAGATTCTGTTCAACAATTGCAGCAGAAGGCTGGTATACAAGTCAGTGCCATTGGACTGTATTTTGCTGAAAATAATTTCATAATCAGTCCATATACAACTAAGTACATTCACTTCAGTAGAAAGCACAGCTCAAATCGCACACACTAAGTGTCGTGCTAGGTGATAGTATACTGAATAAGTGCAATCAATAAAAATGTTGGGTCTTCTAATTGATGACAAGTTGAACTGGCATGACCGAATTAGCGGTAGTTGAAATTAGCTCAGGTATAATTGTACTGTGAAATTTGAAGCTATACTGTGGTACATCGATACTTTTAGCAGCCTATTATGGACTAGTGTATAATTATTTGAAGTATTTCATTCTTCTTTGGGGAAACTCATCAGTTCAGAATATGAAAAGAGTGTTTGTCTTGCAAAATGAGCCATAAGGCTTATTGCGGGTCTAAATAAAAAATAAATTAGTAAAAACTATTTCAAGAAATTCGGAGTACTTACACTTCTGAGTATTTACGTACTTGAAGTGTTTTTTTTTTAAATTCAAGTGTGATCATGTCTAAAATATGGATATAAACAACTACAGCACCAGGCAAGCTTATGAGTCTCGTGCTAGACAGCACAGGTTAAATTTATACAGTAAACTTTCCTCTCACAAGCTGGTGCAAAGTTCACGAATAAGTTTCCAAAAAGCATTCAAAATTCTCCAAAATACCGGTTTTTGAAAACATGATCTTGCTATTTCGTGATAGGTGAACTCTTTTTTACTTACTAAACTGAAACTTATTCTTGGAGATTTTTATTTTTTTCAATTTTGTGTATTTATGTTAATTATTGTATAATAACAAAATTATGCCACCTGTTGTTTAGGCTAATTGTATTTTGTGGGGATTGTTCAAATGTGTTGTAATTTGAGTATATGAACAGTTTTATACAAATACTATTTGTCAATAAAACGAATATTGAATAAATCAACGTTCATTTAAAATTTAAAGCTCAGCTGTTTTCATACTTTTGTAATAATCCCTGCACGAATAACTTGTTTAATCGTGAAGTTAACAATAAATAGACCTAATAATTTTGTAATCTTTGTTCGATATTTTCAACGGATAACTGCCATAAGTTAACGTTAAAACGCAGTGCTTGTAATTGTAACTGTTAATGCATCTAGTACCCTTCATATGTCTCCACAGTACAATAGTCTCTTTTGTTTCAATCTCTATGCAAATTTTACAACTCTGCAAACAACTTGAACTAAGCTATAAAGTATGGCCGATACAGCTTGGGTGACAATACACTTTAAAAGATAGGTACACCTTTAATGTACACTTTTAAGTTTTTGTAGTATTTATTACATTTAA
Source organism: Philaenus spumarius (assembly GCA_018207615.1). Lineage (NCBI taxonomy): Eukaryota > Metazoa > Arthropoda > Insecta > Hemiptera > Aphrophoridae > Philaenus > Philaenus spumarius. The sequence goes on from JAGFPH010011042.1 coordinate 5,779, forward strand.
CTTACAATCATAAATAATACATCAAATGAAAGAGCAACTCAAACAGTTTTTCCTACAAGGGTTCAATGTGAGAACAATTCGTCACAAGACACACATCGAGTCGATGGGTGTATTCGTCCCAAACCTTGTTTAGCGTGTCTGTAGTAATTGTGCCAACAACCGCTTCAATCTTGTTTCTTAAGTCGGGTAGGTGAGCTGGTAGCGGAGGGAACAAACGCATCCTTCATGGACCGCCAAAGGTAAAAATCGCTTGGCGTCAGATCGGGTGAACAAACTATTTCATCCAGCAGTCGATTACAGCGTCTTTTAACCAATCGCGTGCTGATTTATACCAGTGAGGCGGCGCACCATCTTGCTGCCAAATAACTATTTGCCCAGCGTCTTCCAATTGAGAAAGAGCAATAGTTGTAGCGCATCAAGGTAAAAGAAACACCAGTTAGTTACAGTTGCTTCAGCAAAATTGAATGGAGCGTTTACATAATAGCGGCCTTTACATTTGAGCGCTTTTCTGTCGGAAAGAGCCACAAGCAGGAATTAGTGTGAGAAAGAATCTATGTGTAAAGGTTGTGGCTGGAGTTGGGAGTTGCGTACGCGCTAGCTTACACGTAATCCCGACCCTAGAGTTTTCTAGAAGTCTAAAGTCGGTACGAGCATTCCCACACGCCTTTAGGAACTGATTCGGTGTTTTAATATTAATTCTGTTTCGTTTATCTCTCAATTGAAATGGAAGTTCGTCTCTGGTCGATTCAAGATGCCATGATCAAGTCTTCATCGCCATGCAGCATCATATCGTTTCCAAAGTTGGCTCGTAAACCTTAGTCTGTAGGGTTTAGAGCTTGTAACAACTGCAAACGACAAGGACGTAACTGTAAGCGTCTCCTTAAAACTCTCCACAGAGACGTCATTGGAATTGCTAATTCACGATTATCCTTCCGAACTGATATCTCAGGAAATACTCTCTCACTCGTTCATCATGTTCTTCAACCATGGACTTGAATCATTCTCGTCTTTAACCGTAAATAAGAATTAGATAGAAACCTCTAGCTTTTGTCATTTACATTCTTATACCAATAGTGCCTTTAAAATGAGTTGTCACAAGGCAGGGGTTTGCATTTAAAATTTTTGAGCTGCCCCCAAAATTTCCCATTTTGTAAATGGTAACAACGTTGTCTTATGCGTAAAAAAGTACACCTTTATACCTAGTAAACATTACCTTAGTTTTTTTTCTTTTTTCAATTACTCATTCAAAAGTTACCGGGGTGTCTCCAGACTTTTAGCTCACCCTGTATTCATTTTTAATTACATCCCATAACGTGTTCTGGGGACCATTGACCACTCCTCGCCATAAGAGTCACTGCAATAGGTAATCTTTCCTATGGAAATTCGCCAAAAAGAATCAGACTTTTCTTTGCAATTTGTAGAGCCGTAATCCAAACGCAATCGTGTAGGACTAGGCTACTGGAAATCCCTTAAACTCGATTGGAAATAAATATTTAATCCGAGAAGCAAAGTCCCGAACAGTGATTTAGACATGTCTCGCAGTTGTTGACAGTTAGTCCTATTGTATAGTTGGGAACACTTGAGATAATTATTCTCGTGCCTTGCTTGTGCCTCACGTCTTCCGTCTAACATTTAGGCAATTGTTTTACTCGGACTTAGTGAGGTTAGACATTATGGTTTCTATTAAGAATATAATATATATACAGGGAGAGAAAGGAATACAATGCAAGATCAGAAATAAATTGAAAGTTCTTGTTAACGATTTAACTTAGTTATACATCTGTATACATAAAAAAAGTCCTGACTGACTTACTGACTGATTCAAAATAAATGCACAGCCAAAATTATGATACCTAGAGACTTAAAATTGTCAAATTACTTTCATACTATGGTGTAGAAGTGCGCTAAAGGATTTGGCTAAATATTGATTTTAATTTTGGAAATGGTCAAAATACGGGGTTCACTTCCAGCCCTGTAACAGATAAAACAGTTGATTCGAATCAAAGCTTAACAACTCAATTCTAGGTTAGGCCTATACTACTGAACCATCACACGTTTTTTGAATGAATTTACATTGATTACCATAGCTAAAACTTATCAAATTTACAAAATTAGTTAATTTTATTCACAACCAACAGCTTTGTTGTCAAAATAAAAACAAACACAAAGGAAATAAACGGTACCAGGAACTGGCACATACTTTCTCACAAACACATTTAAATTATTAAACAGATTCACTTTGACTTGTAGGGTGGGGTAGGAGAGGTGCTTTTTTTTAAAAGTTGGAGATTGTACATGGGTAAAAGATTTCATACCAAGTATGTATACTGAATTCAATGTACAGTATTTCCTACATCCAAAGATATTAAGTATTGTATTTTAAAAAAATAAACGGTACCAGGAACTGGCACATACTTTATCACAAACATATTTGAATTACTAAACAGATTCACTGTGACTTCATAATTATTGCAGGTGGGTTAGGAGAGGTGATTTATTAAAGTAGGGGATTAACTAATAAATATTACTATTATTATCTAGAGAGAAAACTATTCGATCGATTTCGAACAAATTTGCACCAAACACGTCAATTAGGTGTTTATAGATGCACGAAAAAAGGTTTTGAAAATTTTTGAAAAACAACCCCCTTTATGGCCAAATAACCCCCCAAAATCAGTTATTATTATTATTATTAGCTAAACGAGAATTTTTAGAAAGATGCGGTTTTTTTGCATATGGTAGAGCACATTAAAGGCTACAAATAAGCTAAATTTTATCAAAATCGTTAGAGCCTTTTTTTTATAAACAAATAATAACAGATTTTTTGGGGTTTTTGGCCAAAAAGGGGGTTGTTTTTCAAAATTCTTCTACCTGACATGTCTGGTGCAAATTTGGTTGAAATCGATCGAATAGTTTTCTCTCTAGCTTTGTATACATACAGACAGACATTTTGTAAAAACCACTTTTTTGGACTCAGGGGGTCCCAAAACGGATATTTCCACAAAAAAAAAACAAAAAAACCCATCGATTTTTTTGCGAGTACTATACTTTCTCTATACTATAGTATAGTGAGAAAATAAAATAAATGAAAATAGCTCACTGTAAAATTCAAACATCTGTTGTTACATATCTTATCTTCTAAAGCGAGAGATAATTGTCTGTCTGCTAAATGGATCTGGAATCTCCGTCTAAGGATTTTTGATTTTTTGATTTTATATGGGGCTTTTGGCCACGAGAAATCGATTGGAAATGGTCACCAATCTGGGAAAATTCGTTTTCTACGTCTTTTTATTAAATTAAAAATGGAAATTTGTCCATTTTAAACAATACAAAGCACAGCTGATGCAAATGTTTTCAATGTCATTACAATAATCATCTGTTTTCTTTTAAACGAAGCACAGCTGATGCAAATGTTTTCAATGCCATTACAATAATCATCTGTTTTCTTTCAAACTGTATTTTATTAGAGGTAAGCCTAATGTTGTATCTATTTATAGTTACCATGGCAACGAATTCTTCTGCTAAATAAACATACCCTTTATTTAGTTGTTTAATGTTATAGGCCTAACCTAAACGATGTTCACGGAAATTTGCAATAATAGTTATTGACGTGAGCGAACTAGGCTCTGCTTATAATCGAGCTTTAGCTCGGTCACCTGGTATAAATAAAACATCAGTTTAGTTCTAGGACCAAAAAGTATGGTACGTAAATAATGCATCTGTGTGCTTTAAAATTACTACAGTTGTAACTTCAAAAGGTTTAGCTGTTTTCAAACTGATAGTAGCACTGTCTCGCATAGGTCAAATCACTTTTAAAATCGGCAGAAATATTGATAATGTAATTTAATAAATTAAATATTCGTGTGATTGTAGTGCAGTATGATAAAAAGTATCTTTCGTAACTTGTACATAAAGTCCTTTTTTGCGTATGATCGCTTTGTGTTGTACCACGATCACACACCAAAGCATCCACTTTATATACTATTGATGAAATATACTATTTCACGATACTACTGCGATAACAGCTGCTTTCTCACCTTGTATACTACCTGTAAAAGTTTGTCGTTAAACTGCTACCGGAGAAATTATCATCAACACAATGAAGAAAGAATCATCAATCAATAATGATACTTTCTCCATACTATGATTTACAGCTGGATGCGCGTTGCTAAGCAACAATAAACAAACAAAGCCAAGTGTTTACTCATTTTTTCAAAACATTGCTTGGTTTTTGTTTGACTTTCATAATGGAGGCTTTACCCGAGTCTTTTAAAAGGAAAGTATCTCAGGTATTTCTAGATCTTTTACCGAAAAGGTAAAAATACAGATTTATAATGCCTAAAAAAAGTTTTGCGAGTGGTCGGATAGTGAGGACATTCGACGTAGTGCCGTAAGTGATTACGTTTTACTCGTTTATCTGTGAGTGCTTTCAAAACATTATCAGCCAAATAAAGAAATAAACATCTCAAACAGTCGCAATTAATTGTACTTTCAACATAAATTTGCATGGAAAAAGTAGCTTTCCCTAGAATGTTTGATATAATATTGTTTTGATTGTAATATGCTCGTAAGTTGTTTAATGTAATATCGTTACTGTTTTTTTATTAAACGTGCCAAAAAATATTTGATTTCTTTTTAGGTATTTTTTGTAGAACTATTTTTTAATTAGTTCTATTGTGTAGAATCGTGAAAAATAGCGTTCAAAACGCGTGTGAAAGTGTCTTTTCAGTATTCTTAGACTTGAAGCCCTCGTCGTGCGACTCGCGTTTCAAACAGGATTCATTCTAAGAAAGCCCACTCTCTCCACTAGTTGTGAAATATACTATTAAATTAACAAATTTGTGTCAGTACGTTGTAAGTAACAATGTACAAAACAAACACTTGCATCATTGAAGCATGAACATACAAAGTGTACAGAAAGAGAATTGTAAACACGACAGTTTATGATAGAATAAACTTAGAACATAAAATCTCACAACCAATACGTTTATTAACTCAAACGCGTTTCAACGATTATAGTTTGACTATTGTGCATCACTGAAGATGGCGAGTTTGTCGTTGAAACGCGTTTGTGTTAATAAACGTATTAGTTGTGAGATTTTGTGTTCTAAGTTTATTCTATCAAGTATATCTTCTCACAAGTCAAGCCCAATATTTATTTACGACAGTTTATCTTATTTTAGATTCTGAACCCATATTTTGGAGGTTAATAATCCAATCTCGACGAGGCGAACTGCCATCTTTCAGCAATGAAATATTGTCTTAAATATTTTACAAGTCCATAAACATACGAAGCAATTTATCCAAAACGTAACAGTCAAGATATTACATTACAATAAGAATGTACATCTTTATGTTCGCGCAAAATATTATTTAGCGAATTGAAGAGTTTATGTATGTTTGGACATTACTTTCTGACATACAGTTAAATACATTAGGTTTTTTTTAGATATACATAAGATTTCTTATAAATAGTAGAATTTGGTTTAACACCTGATTTCAAACTTTGAAATAATTATTTGTATTTCTAACTTTTAGGTTATTTTTTTGTAAAGAGCGCCAACTGTTGATCCTAAAAACAACATAAACTATACTAAATATTGTATGGAAAAGGGAGCGCCATAATAAATAATTATTAAATATGTTTAGTGTTGGTACAGCAATCAGCTGTTTGCTCACATATTTTCATTAACAGCTGATTTCAAAATTTGAAACTTTTATTTCTGTTTCTAACTTTTAGGTAGAGTTTTGTTTAAGTGTAGACCTGAGCATTGCCGATTTTTTAACTTTTATTTTTAACTGATGGTATAAAATATACGAAATAATTTGATTTGGACATTTAACATTATTTACCATCCTTAGCTTTGAGATTATTATTAATCCTAACCTTTATTGTAAAGAAAACATAAACATATGTGTAGGCTATAGAAGGGTCCAACGGGGTTGGCGTGCGGAGAACGCACGGTTCTGCCCTATAGTCTGTATACAGTAACTTGGCGTCTGTACCCTGGCTACCTGCTATAGACCCTAATTAGCAGGTAGCCAGGGTACGGACGCCAAGTTACTGTATACAGACTATAGTATTTTTAATAATTCAACAACCCTTAAGCAAAACGTAATGAAACTGTGCAGTTATGTAACTATAACTATAAACAATAGTTTCTCGTATTTTACTTGTTTTTGGCGTGATGGCGTGACCAAGGAACGGCCCACTTTGAAAGTTTTGAAATTTTTTAATATAAGCCTAGTTCGAGTTATACTTTATTTTAAAGCTAGTTGTTTACTGAACACAACAATGCAAACCTGACCGCAAAAGAACAATCCCATCAGAAGTTACAGCCCCTCAAAGATTGTAATATTATGCAACTAGGCCTAATGTATCTTTATATGCCTAATATACGGAGGTTTATTTCATTATACCTGTTTGGGGCTATCATGTGGCTTTCGGCCAAATCTACCTAAAACCGCAGAAATATTGTGTAAAACATTTAAATAAGAACAGACTAGTATATTTGTGCGGCAATAAATATTATACAGGGTGATTCAGGAAGAAACGCAGAAACTTTCAGGACGTGTTCTACTTGTGAAAGAAGTTCTTATAAAAATTGGTTCGAAATGCTTCATAAATATATTTAACGCACATTTTGTATGCATATTTGGTATGACATGATTTACCCATGTACAAAAAACATAACCTTTTTTCATATATTTTCAAAATGGTGGCCGTTTTAATTTTGTCATGTAAAATATCTCAAAATCAGCTAACTTTACATAAACAAAATGTAAATTGTGTAATTGTGTGCGTAAAACCACACGGGAGAAGTGTAAACTTTTTAACACAACTTATGAAATGAGGAAGCATAATATCCATTTCAGAGGTATTACCCGTACCAATTAAACTATTTTAACACAACTTTACTTAAAATCAGTCTAGGCCTAACCTAAAATTATTCCAGATTATACATTCGAATTAACTGTTTTATTTGTTATTTTATTTTATTGATTGCTATGGTAATGAATGTAAATACATTCAAGAATCATGTGATGATTCATCAGTCTAGGCCTATAACCTAAAATTATTTTGTGTGTTTAATTTTATGTATTTCTGATGCATTATTATATACAAATATAAGCTTTCTGTACTTCTTCAACATTTATTTAAACTTTACTGTGCCAAATTTCATATTCCTCCTTCTGCGTAATTTTCGTAAACTGCAGGAGTACAAAGTTATTGCTTCACATAGTAATATATAGATATTCTGCTATGAGTACATGTGTACTTTATGTAGTAGAGCTTGACGGAATAGAGCGTTTCAAAAAATGCGTGACGGTAAAATCCGATTCACGGCCAGCAAAAATGTTTTGGACGCGGGCGTCTATAGAATTTGACACTTGAAAAAATTCAAGAAACAAAAATGTTTCTTAAAGACAAACATAACATTGTTTTTAATAATTCTGTAACTTAAAAGATAACCGAATTATAATATACAAAACTAAAAATATTGTATATGATGGACTACTACCAAGATAAGCACTTTTTAGTTTTTACCTGAGCATCGTAAATTGAAGCACCTTTTTTTAGTTTATTATTTATTATAAAACGAGAGGAATGAGATGTGCACAAAAAATCATGACTGTATGTTGCCGTTAAACCAAGTAAATAAGCCAGATAACGAATCATTTGTTTTATCTCTTATTTTATGCAGTCGGTTGCTATGTCAATGAACATTAAAATATATTTTTTTAAATCATAGCTTTATAATTTTCATAAACACGTGGTTCTCCATACAAAACGCTGCAAAGGATTAAATAAAATCATTTTGATCACATTCACGGCTGTGTGAGCTAATATCCCTTTTCCTTCCTTGCACGGGAAAATATTTTAAATATATATATTTATATGCAAGCGTTGTTTCCATTACTTTCAAATTGAACTATCACTTATCTTTATTTATTATTTGTCAAATTATTGTACCGTTTAATAGCTGTATTATTTCCTAGTAAGGAATTTCATATGTTTACTAAATATTCATCAAGCTTCCTCTTTGCCCTTTATCTCATAGCGTCAAGGTAAGAATTAATAATTTGCATACAAATAAATTCCAACTATTGATGTGAAACACAAGTTGAATTTCATTACGTTACAAACACAATTGGTCGAATTTCTACCGCAGGAGATACGAATATTAAATAACATTTTCTAAATCAGTGCAAACAATTAATTATCTCTATTTCGTCCAATACTTAATAAACATTGTTCTTGTATCGGAATAATAAATGGAGCTAAAGTAATTGCAGGTGTATGAAAGGTGAATACCGAACCCCGTTCAACGCACAACTGGTAATGACAAGAGTTACATTCAGGGTTGATGGATAGGGGTAGTTAATGAGGAGTGTTGTGAGTACAGTATTAATGTGTGTCTTGATGCAGTCTTTGTAAGATAGTATTTGCTCAGACAATATCTACTAATCTGTAGATGGGTGATTAAATTGCAGAATTGAGCACGTTCAAAGTATCCACGGTAAATTCAATAATCCTTATTTCTACATTATTTCTCACAGGTGTTTTTTTGTCGCTAAGCTTTATCTCCCTCAATTCTTCAACAAAATTAATTATGCAAGCATCCTTTTAAAGCTTATGCTCCCCGCTATTGACAAAAAATAGATAAACAGCTTAAAATTCATGTTTTCTTTACAACAATTGATTGAAAAACATTTATTAGCGAATTTCCATAGGAAAAATGAGCTATTGCAGTGGCCCTTATGGTGAGACCCAAGGTCGGGAGTAGCAAATGAGCACCGATCATGGTCCCCAGAACACGTTTTGGGGGGTCATTAAAATTCATATGTATATATATATATATATATATATATGTGTTCGCATTTTAAGTCCGATTTGGTTCAAATTTGGTACACATGTTGGGTGTCTACGTCGCTCGGACGAGTTCGTTAGCCAAAAAAATCCAACAACCGGAAGTACGTTTTTTGACCGGAAGTAACTATTTTTTCAGATTTTTCCTACGAGAATTAATTTTTTTTTATAAATATAAATGTAGGATGTTATTCTGCACTTTTTGTTTTTTTACACGACCTTATAGCTCGCTTGGTTCCCCCAAAATCGAACAAAACGTAATATACCATAAAAGTACCTGGTTCAAAGCCATGTGGTGGATTTTACCGCAGGGTTGGCGTGCGAAGCACGCAATGCATTGTATATTGAAGATACTCCCAATACGGGGGTTGGCGTGCGAAGCATGCAATGCTTTGTGTGTTTAAGATATTCCCAATATTCGGAATGGCGTGCGAAGCACGCAATGCATTGTGTATTGAAGATATTCCCAATATGTGGAATGGCGTGCGAACAATTTTGCAGCAATTCAGCACCCTCGTGAATGGACCTATTTCCCAAATTGTTGGTTGAAACCCTAAAATATCGGTCTATAAACTTAATTTTTGAAATTTGCTCAACTAACGTCAGCGGTTCAGCTGCGTGGCCGGATTATATTATACTTCATATGGTTACTAATGAAAGGCGTTATACAAATTCTACTAATATATTTCGTACTCGCAGGCAGTTATTCAGTGCCTTGTTCAGTAGACTAATTTCCCAAATAGTTGAAACCCTAAAAAATAAACTTAATTTTGAAAATCCTAGTATGCAGTTTTGTGTAGATTCTGAAAATGGCGTTAAACTAAATAAAACATGCATTGAGAAGAAATTTCAGTTTTACTTATTCAAGTTGGGATTTTATAAAATTATCTTAATATATTTATCCAAGTGCTTGGTAGTAAACACAAATTAAGTATGCTCTTTGTGATCACACTAGCATCAAGTACCGTATCACAAAAATTGATACACGCTTATGACCACCAACCTGTATATTAACAAATACCTCATGAGCGTCTACAAGTGTACATAATTGCTATTGATTGACAAGTGCTTGATCGCAGCGCACCCTGGGCGTCACTTACGGGAATGTAAATGTGGCAACAGGGTCGACGGATCGTAAAATTAATTTGGAACCAATCGAAAACAAATTAGCTTTAATGTAGGGTGACGAATCGAATTTTCGTACTCTGCATTTTAACGTGTTTTCTTTAATCTATTTCTGATTCGGCCGGAATGGTAACGCACTTTGTGTGATATGATTTTATATTTTTATGATAAAGTGTTTACAGCCAATCTTGGCTCTATACGGTTTACCAGTGGATTTGAATGAAATAATTCTAATTTTTAAATGGCATTATAATTTTATGACAATGTATATTTATACTTAATTAATGTTTCAACTTACCGTTGTCAGTAGTCACTTGTATTGTAAATTAAATTTAGCCGAACACCTTATTAGCGCATTTCCATAGGAAAGATGAACTATTGCAGTGACCCTAATGGTAAGTCCTAAGTAAGGTCAAGAGTAGTAAATGAGTACCATTCATGGTCCCAAGAACACGTTTTAGTGTGTCACTAAAATGTATATATATATAAGCGAGTTTATCCGCTGCGAGTGGAATGAAGCAGGGCGTGAGTTGAAGCTGGATGCTTAGGTGCAAACAAATTCTTCTAATATATTTCGTACACATAGGCAGCTATTCAGCACCTTCGTGAGTAGACCAATTTCCCAAGTTGTTGGTTGAAACATATAAATAGAATTTTGGAAATTTGCTAAACTTACGTCAGCGGTTCAGCTGCATGATCGGATTCTTTAAAATGATCATACTTACACAGCGATCGACGAGACCTTAAAAATACTGACACCATTACAAAAGAGAAAAATGTATGGATTTTCTGGAACAGTGCGAAATATACAAGATGTTAAACACTAATCCTGATATACTACTTAACGAGAAACTACTGTTTGAATCAAGCACTTTATATGATACTATAATAACAGAAACATAATAGACCTTTTTCTTACAGACTTTCCTAATGACAAACCAGTTTCCATACTTCCATAAGTAAGTGCGAGGCAGTGGGCCCACCGGACATGGTTTTATTAAATATGTTTTCGTGTAATAATGTATTTAAATGTTTGCGATAGTCTTTTTGCTAAGCGTTCCATGACAACGGAAGATGTTCTCCAATAACTTGATAACGGCTGAATAGCCGAAACGGCCGTCATTTTAATTTACAATACAAGTGACTACTAACGATGGAATGTTGTTATGTTATATTAATGTATAACAGTAGTCGGAATGGCGACAAACGCAATTAATTATATATTTACAAAATTAAATGTATAATTGGGAAATATTATTACTAAAGCGCTTTACAACAAACGTTTCTTTTGTAGAATTATTATTCTCAGAATCTTTTAAACGAGCAGATAAATCCAATTTCAAAAATAACTATCGAGGTTTTAATCTTTGATAAATGTATAATTGAAGGACGACTGTTTTATCTCCGATTTTACAAACTATTAAATCGACGTAATTGTAACAACGAAGTCAGCTGTAGAGATAAAGGAAACGTGAAGCCTGCTGTAATGTCCTCACTAAATACAATGTCTTGCCTTTATTTCTTCTCTTTTAATACTTCCTCGCAGGAAATGCTGAG
>JAGFPH010011044.1:0-11609 GCA_018207615.1 Philaenus spumarius
TACTAATCTATTTACACAAAAAACGATTTACAAATCTATTTCGGCTTTATATGCTAAAAACAACTGTACGTATTCACTATACAAAGTAACACTAGTGGGCGCGCGGGGTAATAGACGACCCCGAACATACAACACTGGTAGGTAACACGAGTACGCGCGCGGGGGCCAGAACGACCCAAGAGTGCAGAGTTCTAGTGTCACGGACTGTACGCGTCACTGGTTAAGGTTAGCGCAAAACTAACAGTTGCTAGGGATGACGCATAGACTACCCAGAAGGTAGCTAACAGCACTACACTAATAGCAACTAAATGTGGGAAATATAACAAATTAAATTTCCCTGGGGTCGTTTCGGCCCCCGCGCGCGCACTTAAGGGTTAACCGCTACACCGGAAAATATACAAAATACAATTATACGAAAAAATACAAAAAAACAAAAAAAAGAAAAAGAAAAGAAAGTAACAGTGATGTAAGATCAAGTAAGTTGTAGGGATATTTTCCTAGCGTTGGCAACACTGATGATAACAATACCCAGCTGGAGAGCTGCCGTTAAGCCACTACATTGCTATTTTTACGCACTAAATACGCACTATACGATACTAATTATACGGTGTGTAATTTAAGTAAGTTAGAATGCGAATGCTTCGCACGAGTCAGCTAGTCTTATATTATAATAAAATATCATTTAAAATTAGAATTTAAATTAATTTTGAAAATTAACCTCTTCCCTGTGTCATATTACATGCTATATGTTGGTTCCACTTGTGATTCAGTTTATTAAAAACAGCGGCAATGAAACAAAATAGGCCTATCTATTTCCAAAATAAAAACAAGAGTAGCTGCCATAGACCACTTCCTGCCTGTAAAATAATAATAAGTCACACTTCAGCTTGTTAATACAATCAAATTCGTGTTATATAACAAAAAGACGCGTCAGTTCAATGAAGTTGTGAAGACTGAACTGAGTAGTGCGACGCGAATTGGTCGAGCGCGGGAAACGTTGTTACCATATCTACAGAACAATTAAATCAGTTTATAAAAAAATGTTTTTGATAAACAATGTGGATCAACTAATTATCTACAACTTTTCCGCTGGAAGTTTCTTTTTAACACAAAAACAAAAATGTTTACGCTTAGTGGCTTTTCGTGTCACATTTTTAAAACACTAAATATTTTTCATTACTATAAATCAAATAAATTACCAAACTTCAAGAAGTTTATATCGTTAGATTCTGTAGTTCATGCAGATAAGTAATTTATACAATTTACTCTAATTGCTTGGATCTGGTGAGGCGCAAAAGCGTGTAAACGACAGGGCGCACAATGCTGAAATCCACTGAGCGGCCGTGAGTGACTACCAAGGGGTGGGGGCAAATAACGTTTTCTTGAACACAGCCCGAACGTTCCAGGTGAATTAATAGAGTTCTATATGGTAGACTAAGCAATTCAGTAACACTGTCCAAGCAGCTTTATATACACATTTTAATATTGAAAGGTCCCTTACCAAGAAATAAATCAAGGGTTTTAGATCAGACTTCTGACATGTCACTACTACAAACAGTCCCATCTAAACAGATTAGGCATCTAGCAGCATTCTACACAAAATTATGAAAAGCGATACTTTGACAATTTATACGTCATCGTACATCGTGTGCACACATCAGATAATCATCTTGTCATGTACTACTAGAAAGCACAGCATCTGATAGCATAGATGCCGAGGATAGACTTTGGCTAATGCCAGTAAAGTATCAATGTACTTTGTTTTGAAGTTATATCTTGTTTAGAACAATCGACTAACCGACAACGAAGCACTTCCGGCCCTAAGTTTATGTACAGAACATTCTCACTGTTTTTAGATCTTTATTCAGCTTCTCCTTGGTACAAAACCTGCCAAATTCTATGCATTCTTCTAATTTTAGTAGCTAAAAACAAAAATGTTTTTCATAAATTGCAAAATATCTTACACAACCAGTACCATTAGTTATCAGTTCACATGCCAAGAATTTCTCACACTTTGTATTCCTTATTCAAACTACATGAGATGTCATGGTTTCGACGTTGCTCATAATTCTAATAATTGGCCGTTGTATTTAAAAATATAAGGGGTGGAATGTATTCATTTTTCTTTCAGTATTGACACATTCTTTACTTAAATCTCGGAAGAAGAGGAAACCCCGAATTTCCTCCTTATACGACTATCTGAGTGGAGGCAGTAATTTATAGTTTACTCTACTATATAGCCCGTTTACAGTTTAGTTGATAGCACGGGCCTTATGGAGGGTTGCCGCACTACTACCTGACCTAACTACATCGGCTCCTATTCACTACCACATTGAATTATGAATATCCTTATCTCAGTGTTTAATTCAAGATCCAAATTTCTTCATTTCAGTAACGTGCCTCATGTTTAAGTAAACCCCATTACATATTCCTAATAACTAGTTTAAATGAGTTGTATGAGGTTGTGATGTTTTCATGTTGGCTACTAGCGAAATATCTCCGTTTCAATAGCTTGGACAATGCCTGCCCAGTGCCCATGCTATCAACAAAACTGTGAACGGACTATAATAGCAGCAAAGCGGGAGCACCGATGGTGGCCGGGTCAAGTCCCCTCGCACGCACGCACCCTCACACTCACGCTGTTCCTTCCAACCTTTTGAGTCACCCTATGAATATTTACTCTAGCATTTAATTATATTAATTTAAATTGTAAATCTAATTTATAAACCCATAATAATACCAATTCTGTTCAGTTGTTTTTTATTGTTTTCAGACACCGGAGATTGTAGATATACCCTACCTACTTGAATGTTATTTTTTGTCGGCTAATTTTAATTTATACTCTTCATTTGTCTTTAAAAAAACTTAACACGTCCTTTTAACCTCCGGTGTAGTCTGAAACATTTATTTTATGACAGTCTGATTTTAGTGATGTATTTCATTATAAATTACGTGAATATTATTTGTAAATAATACGTGTAATTAAAATTTGAGTGTATGTATTATTTGAATAATAAATTATAATACGATTACTTTACATAAAGTTTAAGTTTTTATAAACCTGAAAAGCTTGTAGATTGACTACGGTTTAAGTTTTTATAATGATAGAAGTCTACACGAATGGTGAATATACAGTAAATTATACGTCGTTTGGCATAATTTTCTTGTTGTACCGTAATGTAAACAGTTTAAAAATACTAAACAAGTCGAAATAAAATTGCAAATACAAAAAACTATATTTTGATTGGTCAAATATAGTAGAAGACTTAACGGAGCGGAAATACGGTCGTTCCTAATCCCCTGCTCGGTCAGCGTGAACTACCTGGCCTTCATCGGTGCTCTCGCTTTGCTACTATTATAGTATGGAATAATTTAAACTATTTCAAACAAATAGTACGAGAAGATGTTTTAAATAAACGCCTTTGTGTTTCCTTGTTGAAGAAATGTCAACTTTTCTTTAAAGTCATTTTTGAAATGTATTTTTGAAATAATTTCAGCCTGTGCGGCTTCGACTTTGTGCATACATTCCTTACAATTAATCATTTATGTCTTCTGGATCAGCAAACCCGTAATATCTATTTAACATTTTTTATATATTTTTTATTCATTATTCACCTTGTTCATTTTCCTTATTATTGTACATTCACCTTGTAATTTCACTTTCCTATCTCTTCGTCTCTCTTTCGATCACTATATATTTCTCCTCCTCTTTGTCTAAACATCACCTTCTACTAAATCAGAACTATATCGTTAATTTTATAATATACCTAACATTAACTTCGTATCACATTGTATCTAGAAACAACAATCATATAACATATGACTTCCATACCAGCGACACAATCACAATATGCATTAATATAGTAGGTGTGCCTAATTAAAATGCAATACAACTTAAAATTTCATTAAAATAACAAGAAACAATTTGAGGATTGGATGTGAGGGATTTCAGGGCGTGTTTATTGCTAAGATGATTTACTACGAATGTTAATGGTCTTCCCAGTATTAACTGCTCGTCAAACTAAATCGTGAGCTTAACAGATCTGTTAAAATATGAAATAGGAATAACTGAAATTAATTAATGGGGATGATTACTTTGGTAAATTAAAACAAAAATTGTAGGTTATGCACTATACTGCAAAGGGTTTAAATGAGAATTTATTGAACTGAATTAAAATTACGAACCTCTTTTATTTTAGAAACAAAAGTCGAATTTTGATTTCTTTGAAACTATCTCTTTCAAACGAACGAATCAATTCTCCAAGAAAAATAATGTATGTGTAAAATTTAAAATGATCGAAATATGATATCTAGCAGTATAACGTAACCTAACCTTTCCTTTCGTACAGAAAACACACTTTCCAACTTAAGAAAAGCTAATAAATAACTATTGTCCCTGGCTTCTGGCTTGTGCAAAAAATTGAACACAAAATCTCACAACTAATACGTTTACCAACTAAAACGCGTTTTAACGACAATGTCGCCATCTTTGGTGATGCACGAGCTGCAATAATTCAATTCAATTTATTTCAGTCATTTCACAATACAACATTGCTCAGACAGACACGTCATTCAAATTACACATTAATACAAAATCGAACAACAATGGCACATTCAATATTAAATACCACAACAACACTCAATTTTAAAATACAATAACAACGACCTGATTCAAGAGGAGTAATAGTAATAAATATAAATAACACAAACCTTAGCCTCCCCTTATAAATTCACCAATTGAGTAAAATGCCTTGTCAATTAAAATTGCTTTTAACACAGTTTTGAATTTGTTTAATGGAGGTATTGATCCGACATGTTGGGGCAAACTATTATAGAGAACCGCACCCGCATATTTAGGACTGTTTTCAAACATCAAGCCTTTGGGATGTCTTGACAAACATATTTTTATTACGCTTAGAGTAATTACGTATCCTGTCGTGGGTAATACAAAATTGCACATTTTCTCTTACATATTTACAAACTTCGTGAATATATTGCAACGACGCACGAGTTGCACGACGCTGGGGGAGGAAGTTTGTTTTCCTTTTGTCCCCACGTTGCGACGTCAACCCTGCAACGACAGACCTTTGTTATGACGTTCGGGAGCCACCTCTGCAATGTAGCCCCGACGCTTGTCTGTCTGTAGGATTTCCCTACTTTGTTACAGAATAAAGAGATTATATCACCTACTGGAAGTTTAAGGCAAATTAATTTTAATAGCCTAGGTGATATAACTCTGGTTAAGATAACTATGCCTATAGTCACCTTAAATAAAAATATTTTATTAAATTCCTTCCAGTTATTCAAGTTACTATTAACTTTAAATTTGCTCAGCTCAGTAATTAATATTATATTTATTTGACAATCTCCGAGGAGTGAGAACAGTGGAACTTTACCTAGAATAATTAAATTATTTGTGCTTTGTGAAACTTCGTTGGAAATGCCAACTTTGCGTTTCCGCCCTTCAATATTGATCATACCCTGAAAACAACTTATCATATAGGATACTTAGATAATAGGATTTTCTTGAACAAGGTAAATTAATTATATTAATTGAAATCAAAAGAAAATTTATTCAATAAAAAACTCAAAATACTCTGTGGTTCTTTCCACTACAAAAACATAAATTTTAAACTAAATTTACTATTTACATAAATTTTAACTCTTTTAGGTAGAACCATTTATTATTCCTTTATACTTAATTATTCCTTCTTTTTTAATATTTATTATTTAATTATTTAATTATGAAAATGATTTTATATATTTAATTTACAAGATTAATAATTTTATATTTTGAAAAACCTAATTTTTTATCTCAACCCAGTATCAATAATTATTTAAATTCAACTCAGGCAATATTTTAATAAGGGATATCGTAACTTTTCTGACAGACCTTTTATTACTGCGACCCTGGACTCTGAACACCTTTCCCAAGAATGTTGATTGAAATACAGCTTCCCTGAAGTCCGGTTATCGTTGGTGCGGTTGAACGTCTCTCGTGGTCTCAGCTTTTGCCTGGTTTGACTTTCCCTGATGTCTTCCAACGTTTTCCCTGATTTGGTTTAACGCCTTCCCTGATTTGGTTTCCGCTTCTTATTCCAGTAGTCCTTCAAAGTCCATGTGTGGTTCCAGTTATTGTCATTACATCAGTCCTGTGATTCCTGTAGACTACGTCATTTATAGATTTTTTGACGCGCCCGCTATATAATTAACTATAGCGTAATTCACTCAAACTGTTCAATCGTTTTTTCACTGTCTGTAATACTAACTGATTTTACACTGTCTTTGTTCATCTAACTCGTATTTACGTTTGATAAACTTTTAATGAAAACTGTTACTTGAAATATTATATCGCATAATATTATAATTAATTAAAATGTTCACTGTTTGATTGACACATATCTTACTGCTGTCTTTATAAAACACTGCTTCTAAGTACGTTACTATAACATCGCAGATCCGTCTAACAACGTCAATCTAAAGAAAAAACTCAAAGAGAGCGATTCCAGATTCCAGAGAGAGCGATTAGGTGATAGATATCTGATAGATAGATCGTTAGATGCCCGGCTCCCGCTGTACTCCGCTTATATAACCTCCTTTGCCGCCTTCCGAGTACCAACTGCCTTTCTTATTTTTCTATTCCTTGTTCGATATCTTGCCATGCAACTTGCATTGATTTCTTTAAGTTTTAGGTTGGTACTCCCCCCACTAACTTCTTCGTTAGGCCTTGCCATCAGCTAATCTAGATCTCCCCTCCTAACATTTTCTCCTATTGTCTTACGTATTTTCCTCGTAGTTTTCCTTTAACTGCTTTTACGAACTTGCGGTTTTCGTAATCGTATTCCTGATACATTTTCCTTTCTTCTCAAACTTGAGTGATGGCCGTACCACGTTTGGTTCGCTTATGGCGCTGCCTCGCGTATTCCGCGGTTTTTCCTCACGAAAACTTTTCTGGTTTTGAAGGAAAATCTTTTTTCTTTTTTCTTCTATGTTGGTTATTATTTTATGATATATTAGCCAAAATTTCCATTCTGTCCGAAGATTTTTCTTCTGTTTTTGGGACTTGCAAAATTTGCCAAATTTACCATTTACTTTTGAATTTGAATTTTAACTTTAAAATTGATACTTTCGATTGAGATTTACAATTTTATACCCTTACTACTTTCTTAACACTAGGTTATTATTTTTACCACCTTTTTCATTCTATTTTTAGCAAAATATAGGTATGAACTTTCTCACCTATTATTTTAATTAATTAACAATTTATAAACTTTTTATCTTATAAAACTTTTACTTCTTTACAACTTGTTTACTTTTTCATTTTCCCTTTTTCATTTTTTATGGTGCTTTTTCACCTTCAAACTTTAACAATTATCTCTAACTTTTCAAATACCAAAAATTCCTTAATTTGTTATTTAACATTTTTTATACAATTTTTCTTACGCTTTTCAAAAATATCTTTTTCATTTAATTTTGATGAAATTTGAGAATTTCCTATAACTTTAACTCTTTATAACTTTAACATTTTTTATTTTACAAAATTGTGACTTCCATGAACAATGTTACCACCTCCCGTGTTTCACATTTACCCATAAAATTCATCAATTTTATACTTTTATTTAACACCTTCCTGTATAAAAACAACTAATTTTTCTAAGTCTTTCAGGCAACTTGAAACAAGTTCCTGGACAAAAGTCCATCTCTGTTGACACAGTACAGTTGGCCGGGACTTGTCGTATTCTAATCTAGTTAAGTATAGGGTGTACCTCAACTTCTGCTATGAAATCTTGATTTTTGCAGTTTTACAACAAAACTCAATTTTTCACGCATTGCATAAGGTTTATCCGTTGCAATATATATGAATAGGAACGTCAAAATCTGCAGCTCAGCAAAACCCTTCTTGCAGGAAAACATTCTTCCTCGGGAAAGCATTGTCCGCACCATCCACTTTTAAAGCCGCACTATGCGAAGTTTAACAATTAAACTATAATCAACCTACCAATGTTGCAACGCACCGTACTTAAACAAAAATACACCTATGGGCTTAAACAAATTAGGGTGTAAAATATAATTTACTTACTAACATACAGATTGAATGTCGATAATTGTACTGACTGTATATTTGATTGTCGTTTCAGGGGTAGTTTTGCTTACAGAGTTTCGCATTGATTCCCTACTGAAATAGCTACGAGTCAGTCCAGTCTGCTACAGTTGGAATCTTCTTACATTGGTTCGAATCTACTTACTGGATATCTATTTAATTGCCCTTTACACTACTCCTTCTTTGTTAGTCTAACCAGTGGCGCACCGAGGATTTGGCTTTGGGGAGGGGGGGGGAGACTAAGCTCAGGTCTAAATACTGCATATATATATATATATATATTCAATAAAATGTAAATGGATGGAAGTTCTTTAACTTATCACAAATTCTGAAACATTATATATTTTTTTTAAAACGAATGGTGATGGGCTTGAGTCAGACAATAGTGCAATATAAACATTCTTTCCGCTAGATCACCTCGAACTGACCTTATACATAAACCTTATATATAATATATACATTTTATGTTGTTATTATAGGAATAATATTGTACATTGGCACATCTGATTCGTCCCGTCATGTCTGCTTCCTGACATAGCCTTTCTTGGGCTATTGGTCTGAATTATTCATATTTTAATAGAATCATAAACGTTTGAGCATATTTTAATTTACAAATATAGACCTGCTGACGGTGAAAACTTGAGTGAATTTTAAAGCGCACAATAATATAGTTTTGCCTAAATGACTGTATTTGGTATATTTGGTGTTAAAATCGTTGATTTAAATAGACCTGTGATTAAAATGTAGGGGTATGATCTTTTGATTTGTTTTACATCATTCATTTCAGGACTTTATGTAAAATATTTAATGAAATATTTTTCAGTCATATCTGTTTTCTGATGCAGAATTTCTATTACACTTTTAAGAGGAATAAAAGAAATATAGTTTTTTTTCTGATGTGTATAAAATTATTCTGCCAGAGTTTTTTCCCGGGGGGGTACCAGTGAAAAAAATTATAATACAAAAAATGTGGTAAAAAAATGAAGCAATAATCTTTTCGACAAATGAAATTTACAAGTCGGACATAATTTCTATAGAAAATCGCTGTGTTTTACTCTATTTTCTAGAAACAAAATCATATTAACATCTTTACGGTGATTTTTAACGTTTTATAAGACTAATAAAAAACATACTCTAAAATGATCCACCTCACTTACCATAAACCTTGTATATTTACTATTTATTGGACGAAGCTATGAAATCAATATGAACTACGTATGCAAACTTCCCCCTGAATCGTCAATCAAATAAGTACAGCTCGTAAATACATCAGCTCCCAATCCTCTTAGAGAATTATATTTTATACCCGAAGCTACTCTTGAGTTGAAATGTATGTTTTCTGGAGTTATATTTCTATAGGACATACTTCTATAAATGTTAAACATCCGCAATTTTATGTAAGGTGGACCTCGGAGGTCGTATTTACGGCGTTTTGTTCTACTAACAAAGAACTTTAAATTGATGTACAACTCATACAAAATTTTCTTCTGAAACCTTATGGGCCGTCCCCCCGAGAAGGTATCGGTCCACTGAACGCGTGTTAAAATAGTTTTTTAGTGCCGAGTAACAAAGTGCCACGTTTTTTTAGCTCCGTATTCAATGGTTTAAAAAATATTACGTTATACGTGACTTTATACTCACCCTATAACGTTTTATGGTTGTAATAACTGCAATTTTTTGTGAGACATTTACACAAATTACCTTTAAACTGTTACTTAATACACTTAAATTACAAGTGAAAAAAACATAGACCAAGATTAGGATTTGAACCCGGGACCTATACGTTTCCGTCGTAATGCTCTGCCAACTGAGCTACCCTGATCACTCCAAATATTTGTCGATTTTATCTCACTTGTACGGTTTTACTGCAATTATTGAACCAATAGACTGAATACCTCGCACATGCGACATTGAAAACAATCTTAATTCTTTTTGCAGCCTACAGGGGTGTTATTAGCGAATTTCCATAGGAAAAATGAGCTATTGCAGTGGCCCTTATGGTGAGACCCAAGGTCGGGAGTAGCAAATGAGCACCGATCATGGTCCCCAGAACACGTTTTGGGGTGTCATTAAAATTTATATATGTGTTCGCACTCTAGCGGTCGCATTTTAAGTCCGATTTGGTAAAAATGTTGGTTGTCTATGTCGCTCGGGCGAGTTCGTTAGCCAAAAAAATCCAACAACTAGAAGTACGTATTTTGACCGGAAGTAACTATTTTTTTAGATTTTTACTACGAGAATGTAATTTTTTTAGAGTTTTTTCTAACAATATAAATGTAGGATGTTATTCTGCACATTTTGTTTATTTACGCGACCTTATAGCTCGCTTGGTTCCCCCAAAATCGACCAAAACGTAAAATACCACAGAAGTATCCGGTTCAAAGCCATGCGGTGGATTCTACCGTGGGGTTGGCGTGCGAAGCACGCAATGTATTGTGTATTGAAGATACTCCCAATACGGGGGTTGGCGTGCGAAGCACGCAATGATTTGTGTGTTGAAGATACTCCCAATATTCGGAATGGCGTGCGAAGCACGCAATGCATTGTGTGTTGAAGATAAGCCCAATATGCGGAATGGCGTGCGAACCATTTTGCAGCTATTCAACACCGTCGTGAATAGACCTATTTCCCAAATTGTTGGTTGAAACCCTATAAACTTAATTTTGGAAATTCGCTCAACTCACGTCAGCGGTTCAGCTGCGTGGTCGAATTATTTATTATGATTTTTAATTTGTAATAATTTACCTGCTTACACGCTTCCTGAGGTTTAGTCTCTTGTAAATTAAATTAACCATTGCTGATGCAGCGTGTATGCAGTTAAATTATTACGAATTACAAATACAGTTAATATACCCTTTCATAGATGGAAAATCTCGGTCGAGATAGTTGACGGGGAAAACCGGACTTGGAAAAATATCTGTATTGTAATTTCCTTAGAGTAGTGCTAACAAAACAGTTTGAAATTTTGTTGACTATGCCAACCATTAGCTCTAGGTTTGAAAATATTGTGTTCAAGAAAACAAAAATCATATCTCCCATAGTAGGAAGAGTATCAAAATCGTTCAAATTTATTGTAAACCTCTGAATTATTTTTAGCGAATTTCCATTGGAAATATGAACTACTTCAGTGACTGTTATGGTGAAACCTATGGTCGGGAGTGGTCGATGAGTCCCGTGATGGTCCCCAGAACATGGTTTTGTGAGTCATTAAAATTTTTGTATGTATCTATATATATAGAAGCGAAATACCACTCACTCACTCACTGACTAATTCATCACGATTTCTCAAAAACTACCGAACGGATTCAAATGAAATTTGGTATGTAGCTTCCTCTAGGGTCATAGCTGCTCACTAAGAAAGGGTTTGAAAAAATTCGAAATTCTAGGGGGGGGATCAAAGTTATTAAAAAACGATTTCTTCAAAACTACCGAACGGATTGGAATGAAATTTGGTATGTAGCTTCCTCTAGGGCCATATTTGCTCGCTAAGAAAGGGTTTCAAAAAATT
>JAGFPH010011044.1:11709-36567 GCA_018207615.1 Philaenus spumarius
CTTCCTCTAGGGCCATAGGTGCTCACTAAGAAAGGGTATGAAAAATTAGAAATTTTAGGAGGGGTTTGAGGGGATCAAAGTTACTAAAATCATAATTTCAGATCTGTTATTATTATGACAATAGCGCTTTTATTAATTAAGATCTATATATATATAAGCCAAATTCAAGTACCACTCACTGACTGAACACTTAAAAAGAATACAATTACGTTAAAAAGACTGAAAATACCAACCACCAAGGGCAACGCCGTACGGGTCAGCTAGTATGTACATATACATGTGATTCTCACTCTGACGGACACATTTTACGTCCGATTTGGTCCAAATTTAGAACACGCGTTGGTTTTCAAAGTCATTCGGACGAATTCGTTGGCCAAAATAACCTGAAGCACGTTTTTCGACCGAAAGTAAAAAGCATTTGAAATTTTTCGTGCAAATATGATTTTTTGTGTGTTTTATCTAAAAAAAAATAAATATAAGAGATTATTCTGCACATTTTGTTTTTTACAGAATTTAATATACCATAAAAGTACCCCGTTCAAATACACGTGGGGGATTTTACCACGAGAAAACTACTGATCCGAGGTCGACTCCCGGAATGCGAGCGAAGCGAGTGTGTCCGCTGCGAGCGAAGCGAAGCATTGCATAATTCGAGACCGTAAGGTCGTCGATAAGCGGAACGAAGCAGCTTGTAAGCCGGGGTCGTAGACTGAAATTCTACTTATACATTTCGTACACGCAAGTAGCTATTCAGAGCTTCATAAGAAGATCTACTTCCCAAATGATTGTTTGGAACCCTAAAACATATAAACTTAATTTTGGAAATTCGCTAATCTCACGTAATCATTTCTGCTGCGTGATCGAATTATAATTATTAAGATTAACCATTTCTGTTTTTTTTTGCTGAAACGAGCAGTCCTTTTTAGGCTTGACTTAAAATGAGTCACATAACGACAAATTATTTATTCCCTTAATACACACTGTAAGTATTGGTAAGTAAACACCAATACCCAATGTCTTTAACACCAGCGATAACAAAATAATTATAATAATATATTATAAAATAAATTTTAAATAAATCCATAATAAATGAATCTACAGAAACAGGCCAGACTAGCTTTGTATTTCAACAGGAAGTTACAACGGATGTACCAGCTTAAATTACTTAAGACACAAATACACTGCTTTGCGTTATTCTGTGTGAATCAACGAGTGCAGACACGCGATAAATACTGCCAAATCTGTAAAACTGAAAAGCCAATCAGAACAATAAAAAATTCAAACAGTCCAATCAAAAACAAATTAGAATGCGTGAAACTGTGTGGTGGGGAAATTTTGAAAAGAACACGAGGTCTGTCATCTAAAAACTACCGGAAGAGTAACATCAAAACCACAGCTTTTAAAATGCCCTAGTTTAATATTTTCAATCATCAAACAGAATAATCATCTAACCATTAAATAATCAGAGAGTAAAAGTCATCACATTAATGAATCAAAATCATCAAAACTGCAAGTGCAGTGTTAAAATAAAATTAATAAAAGTAAAAAAGTGGAGTGTATAAAATCATTAAAAATAAAAGTGCAAAGTGTATGAGAGTGGGAGAGAACCAAAAATTATGTAAGTAGATATAAAATTTCATTTGATTGTTAAGACAGATCTCGAGGGTTAAAATTAAATAACAAACGAAATCATATCCAGAGGATTATATGATAAGTAACATTAGAATAAATACAAAATAAAATAAATAATCATTTGTAATAAATAATTAATTGTGTTGGGACTAGTTCATTAGGATTAACTGAAAAGAGGGTTTAAAACACCTCATAAGTAATCGAGACCAGTCACCGAACTAACCTAATATCATTAAAATAAATCTATAAATAATATAATACATTTTGTAATATCAGATTTTATTATGTACTAGTAATTAGAAGAAATTTAAGATTCAATCATTAAAATTAAGACACATAGATTTAAAATTTAGGAGAGCGGGAAATTAAATTACTAGCACCGCCCTCCTTAGACGAATGTAAACTTTCACTTGATGACTTTAGAAAATATAAATTGAGTAAAAATTAATTGTATCACATTTACATGTATTTAACTATTTTGTGAAAAATAATCATTGTAGGAATTATTTTCAGAAATTTCAGAATATATTTAATAATTTTGTGAAAAGGTATCTGTACTTATTTATCCCTAGTTCTTAGGAGTACGTCACATGCCAAGCTAAAATTTGATCCGTAATAAGGATCTGGTGGAGCCCCCAAAAACTTAAAAATATTACTATTCAAAACTTTCAAAGTAATTAAAATACAAAACCTTACATGATAAAGTCGCCCATGTACATAAGCCTTACAACACATACTGAGTCAGTTCATTATCACCAACACTAGGCCTATATATACCTTTATCGCAATACATACTTGCCCTTATCGCAAGGGGCGAATTCATTTTGTCGCTTAGCTTGGAAACTTTGAAGTAAACTGTGGTAAATGAAAACTACGAAATCTACCCGCGACTGAAAGGCAAGCCGAAAGGAATTTGTGTACTTTTATTGTATTTTAGAACAAAGCCTTATAATATTTCAATTTATGTTGACCATTTGGGTCGTAAAATTAGAAATTTAATCTATGTTTTTAGAAATTTAAATGAAATATTACACTTTCGGGAAATAAGACAGTACTTTGCTTATTGCCACTCTTTGCTTTTGGGGGGATAATAGTTTGGGGATGCGCCTGCAAAACCATACTGGCTTCCTTAGGTGTCATCCAGAGATCTGTGGAGATGGCGCTGCCTAAATCTAAAAGACACCCATCTGACGAGCTGTAATACTGTTTAAACGTTTTTAATATCAGACAACTTTTTGTAAAACCTCTTTCACCTTTTTTGCATACAAATTCCAATTTCATTTTTTCTATTTCGAGTCGTTCTCATTTTACTTGTCATTCTCAAGCAGTGGGTATAAGAGCAGATAGGCTTTATAGATCTGCATCCACTTCTAACTCATATTACGTTTCACAGATGATTTTCCGTAATATTCCAAAAACCTGAGACTTTTTCAAAATTATACAGTTAAGGCCTCTAAAAAGCAAGTTTCTTTATGGTTGGGAGAGGTAGGGAGGGATTATTGTGAGTCCGTCATTTTTTCGGAGTACGTATAAAGTTATGTTTAGCCTATCTGTCGCTCTTTTTATCTTTTAAATTTTTTATCTGAGTTCTATTCTGATTCTTTATAGGGGAATTTTTGGTGTAGGCACAGGAATGACGTTGTTGTTCTGATGACCTATTTATGATTTCTTGTACATTTTAAAATTGTATTTTTCTTCTTTTTTTATCTTCTCTCTTTTTCCATAATTTTTATTGTGAAGTTATGTTGTGCACGACTCGTGCCCACGCACAGGCCTCGTGCCTAAGTGGGCACTAAATCCATAGACGATAATTTGTAAATTGTTGTAAATGTGTTTCTCTTTCACAACAACAATTTTTGTTTGTTTTACTTAACAAAATGATTTATTTTATTCGAGATATTGTTTCAGGTACCCTCCATATTATATAATTACTATTTTTTTTTTTTTTGCGCTAGGTATAAAAAATGTGCAGGCACATGCCCTGCTGGTACCGCACAACAGGGTTATGTGGGGATGGCCCTGCGCCGACCCACTAAAAATCTCACCTCTTTTTCTGCCCTTTATGACTGGCGACGGAATCACCATTAAGCATACTTCATCACCAATCATTAATAAAACACAAGAATTTTTCAAGTCTAATGATATAGTTAAAATTGAGAAAGACCCGACTAACAAGTTTAACACGATCATCAAACAACATATAAACAAATGCAGTCATATCATTGATGATAAAACGAAAACACATTTGAAAATGATCAAACAATTCGCACCAATTCTAAGAGCCCTACCGAAAATGCACAAAAAAGATATACCTATTCGACCCATAGTGAATTTCACCAACCCACCATTTACAAACTATCAAAATTTCTTGAGAGTACTATCAAAAAGACAGTAAAATTTGAACAGAGCCACAGTTCAAAAAACAGCTTAGATCTGATAAATAAAATTAGTAATGTAAATGTACTACCTCGATACACATTGATTTCCTTTGACATATCAAACCTATACACTAATATACCCATAGAAGAAACAATAGATATCCTAAAAGAAAAACTAAAACATAACACACTTCCCGAAGAAGCGGCAAAAGAATTGGTTGACCTGCTCTCAATATGTCTCTCTCAGAACTACTTCAGCTTCAATAATGAAACTTTCTTACAGAATAAAGGCTTAGCGATGGGATCACCTCTTTCAGGTATCATGGCGGAAATCTTTCTTAATGAAATAGAAAATAAGCACATAATGAACCTAACAAACAAATTCTTAAAAAACATCATATATTACCACCGCTACGTGGACGATATAATTTGTCTATTCGATGGCACAAGAAGACAGATAGATTTGTTTACCAATTATTTGAACAACATACACTCATTAAGTTTCACCTCTGAAGTGGAAACCAACAATAGCCTAAACTACCTTGATTTAACAATATCTAAGCATAATAATAAACACACATTTAAAATATATAGAAAACCAACCCAAACTGATCATACCATACACAATAGCTCTTATCACCCACAATCACACAAGCTGGCCGCATACAACAGTTTCGTATACAGGGCACTTAGCATACCTATGAGCCAAAATGACCTTAAAAATGAAATAGCGATAATAAAACAAATAGCAACCGCAAATGGTTTCAAAACAGAGATAATAGACAAACTAATATATAAACATAAAAAGAAAATTAGCGATCGCAATAATATATTCCAACCTACGGCAAAAAAGGAAAACAGAAAATTCGTACCAATTAAATATAACCACATTCTGGACCGTCCGACAGACAACATATTCCGTAAACATGGTTTCAACTTGGCATACCGAACCTCCAATAGCCTGAATAACATCCTCAAAACCAAGATAAAGCCAAATATTATCAATAAATTTGACAATAGTGGAGTATACAAACTCAAGTGTGACGACTGCGAAAAAATTTATATAGGTCAAACTGGCAGATCCTTTACACAAAGGTTTAAAGAACATTTACCGTCACATAAAAATCATCTCTCCAAACATACTTCCAATTTTGCCGAACATTTGATAAACACCAATCATAATTACACTAATATCAATACCAATCTTGATATCATTCATAATGAGAGGAAGGGACACCGTCTCGACGTATTGGAGGAATATAATATATACATCACCCAAAAGAAACATCCCAACATACTTCTTAATGAGAAATTGAACTTCGCAGCCAACCCGATCTACGATGTAATCTTATCTCTGAATAAACAAATGGACTTCCACGGCGGTTAACTATCATCCGTCTTATTTTCAATATCCGTCCGGAAACGAACGAATAATGATGTGGCCACACCCGGACATTTTTAATATAAAATTTAACGAAGAGCTAGCCTCCGAATATTTCATAACAATGTTTTTAATATCGTATATGTTCAGTGTTGTGTTAATGTGTTTTATTTAAGTGTCCTGCACCTGACGAAGCCGACTGTGATCGGCGAAACAGCTCTAGTGATATATTATAATTAAGAATTGCTCTGACTACTAATATAAGGTATTTATCTAGATATACCAATCAAGGGTCCGTCTTCAGCTTACCTTAGCTGTTCTTCTTTCCTTCTAATGATTCAATTAATAAACTTTTAATAATCTTCCATTTTTCTTCTTCTTCTATCATCATAACCACCAGGCTTTCCGGTGAAATCGTTGACCCAAGCTGTGTTTCCAGAACTTATCTATCTGTCTTCCATCGTACACATTGAAAGATGGTGTGTTCTGCGCTGTCTTCTTGCGCCTCACAATACAGACAGCGGGCCTCTTCTGATCTCCGAAAGCGATTAGGTACGCCCGAAAACATTCGTGTCCTGTCAGTGCCTGCGTCAGATAATAGCACGACTCTCCATGTCGTCTATTTATCCATTCCTCGATGTTAGGAATCATTCTATATCTCCAACGACCAGATACATCCTCATCCCATCTTTCTTGCCACTTCCTGAGAAGTCTCCGTCTTGCATTCAATTTTATATCAGCCATCGTCGCTCTTCCATCTTTCCTCTCGTCAAATATATCGCTTCTTTCCCAGGCCAAAAGATCTACTGGGGGTATTCCAGCCACTACTGTTACCGCTTCTTGGGAGACTGTCCTATACGCCGCAGTGACTCTTAGTGCTACTTGCCTCTGTACTGACAGCAAGCTTTCTCCTATGTACCTGCTTGTTCATTGCTTTGCTCCAGGCCGGTGCTGCATATATTATGGAGTTTACCACACTAGCGAATAACCTTCTTTTCACCTCTCTCTGCCCCTTATAATTACTATTGGCTTCACCCCTGCTCGCATCGCTCACCAACCCCGGAGGTGACCCATAGCAAAGCCAATGCAAACAGATTTTTGTAGACTCTGATATTTTAAATGTCCTTGCCCTGTGTGATGGAATGATTTTTTTTTTTTTTTGTAAATACAGTTTTTATGGATGAGTAATAATAAGTAATTATGTATTTTAGTTTATTTAGTAGTATAATGTTGCTTACCTTGTTTTGTGGAGAATGTTTTATATGTATTATGTATGAATGTGCTTTCGTGTGAGTATGTTTTGTGAATGATTATTATAGTATGTGTATATAATTTTGTATAACTAATCATTTATTTGTGTTTTAAACTATAAAATCCTGATAACTGTTAATTTAAATATAAGTTTCTGTTTTTTTTTTCTATTTTTTTCTAATTTTCTTCCAAAGTCTGTTCAACGCATTTTAGTTAATTTTATATTAATTTTTAATTTAATTTTCTGTTATTATTATTCTTAATATTATTATTTTGTTTGTTTTACTCTTATAGTTTTATGTATGTATTATAATTTAATTAATTACTATGTATAATGGGGTCAGCTTCTAGAGATGACTAGGCAGTCCTAACTAAAGTTTACATTACCAACTAAAGGAAACAATATAATATGTAACACCAGATGTTTGATTATAAGACTTTTCAATTGATTTTTGTTTGTGTTTGATTTTAAGTAATCTTAAAAAACTTAATTGTGAATAATAATTACCTGTTTCTAAATTTGTCAAGTTGGTTGCTATAGTAATAGTGTTTTGGGCCATTGTAGGCCTAGCCTGAAATTATGTTAAGTTTTTGATCGAAATCAGATGTTTTGTTTATTATATGTATGTAACAACAAATGTTTAAATTAAATTATAATAGAGTAAGAATTTTTCATAGATTTGTGTTTGTCTTTACTTTTAGTTTGTTAACTAACAATAGTTAGATCAGTAATTCTGGACCTATATTGATAGTGGTCGTGCTATATGGTTTGCAAACAAATAATATGCTGAAGTCAGAGTTTACATAGTTAAGGGAGTGGAGCTAGTTTGAGGTTGTATGTTCAAGCCTAAGTTAGTTAGGCGGACTCGCTAGCCTTTACCTTCTTAAGTTACGAAAGTGTATTTCTTGCTGAACAAACCGATTACATGAGTAAAGATCACCTTTTTGGATCTGTTGGCAGTCTGTTCACGCGGCGGACTCGCTTGAATTTACATTCATAAATTAGTTGTAACTCCGGACCATCTGAGAAAAGGTAAAATTTTTTGTAATAACCCGGTTACATGAGAAAATATTGCCTGCTTATTTAACCACCACCACCATCCTGGCAACATCTGACGGTTTGCAAGAGAGCCAAAGAGCACATCCGTTAGGGAGCACGCCTTCGGCAGGAAACCCGATAGCTGGATCTTCGGTCATAAAATTTATAAAAAACTAACTCATCAGACCAACTTATGATGCCAAATATTACATTCAGTACACGAAATTACCGTTCGAACTTGAATCACCTGTACACAGGGGTTTACTTGTAATTTTGAAGTGATTGAAAAGGGGGGGGGTTTAAATTGTCACTTCTACAACCCCTACTTTACGTATCTTCAGTGAGTATAAGGGTGTAGATAAATTTCTTACTTGTATAAGAAATGTACACATGTAAATGTATTTGTGTAGCCTACTTGTATAGTACATAGCAAATTATAAAGACTATTTTAAGCAAAAATTTGGCAAAATGTCTCTTATTTTAGTCAATAGCCTTTATCAGAAATTTAAATCCTCGGTAAAAGACTGTAAACCTAACCTAAATAAACTACATAGTCATTGTCGCAACGAACTGCAGTGTGGGGATATCTTAATGGACTTGTACCAAAAGGTAAAAATGGATCTAACATTTTATAAAAGGTAATGAAAGGCTGTTAAATTGTATAAAAGAAATGTTACAAAAGAAATATATTATAAAAGATGGCCCATTACACTTTCAAAGATCTTTGTCAAAGAACTTTTACAAAACATATTTTTAAGGTGTTTCGATTGGCGACTGGCGGACGTACAATTCTGAACCGAGTGTTGAATGAGTGTGATTGAGTGAGTGGAGGAACGTTAAAACAAAACGTAAGCAAAATAATAAAAAGCAGTACCAGAACGGCGTTTCAGTGCGTTCCGGCACCAGTAAACCCCTGCCTGTACAGGCAAAATAGTTATACAATTGTTTTGTTCAAATACAAATAAATATCCGAGTATTCCAACACAATCGATTTCATGAGCATTGTATATGATAATAAATAAATTACCTAACACTAATATATTTCCGGTAAAAGCTGACCTGTTTTCAAACGCTAGAGCATGCGCCATGGCGCTAATTTATTGCAGACTTCTCTCGTGGACTAATTGAGATTTACTCGTACCGACTGCAATGCTCGTTGCAACTAAAGTAGATTGTTTTAATCGCTGTTATGTTGGCAGCTTGTATTTATTACGCTAAGAGAATAAACTGGAATACTATAATACGGGAGAGGGTTAGTAATCAAAATTTTAAAATACAGGTGTTTCAACGTGATAATTTTAATTGATTGTTTTTTTTTAACGAATCACTTCGTGCCACTTAGACTAATAACCGAAATATCTGGATTCGAACTGACGAACCCTGGCATATGGTTGCATTACCTTGCCAACTTAGCCATTGCTGCTCAATAAAAATATTATGGAGCCTTTTATTGGATCCTAAATGAGGGGTGCCATTAAACATTGTATATATGTGCTCGCACTCTAGCAGCCGAATTTTAAGTCCAATTTGTTCAAAATTTGCTACACAAGTTGGTTGTCTACGTCGCTCGGACGAGTTTGTTAGCCAAAACAAAATACAACAACCTAAAGCACGTTTATTGACCAGAAGTAACTATTTTTTTCGATTTTTCGTACTAAAATGAAATCGGCCGATTGTTTGCATACACAGTCTGCAAGTGTCGACGAGGTTTTACTCTCACAATTTTATTGCTATAATAAGAATAACAAAATTGTTATGTTATGTTCTTTACAAAAGTATAAAATGTACCAAATATCACTTTACAGTTTAACTATTTTAATAGTCGGCCGACAGTCTGCGTGTTTTCCGTTCGTTTGGAAAACAGAAAACATTGTATTTTGTATTTTATACATGATTGTTTGCCTCCTGAACTGTAATTAGTAATAAACTATTCTACGTGCCTTGCGTACCGTCAACAGTTCTGTCCTTTAATTGGCGACGACCGGTTTCGGAAGCTTACGCTTCCATTGTCAAGTCATAAGAAATAAAAACACAAACAACAAAAAACACACCTAACACTAAATAAAATAATGACTAGAAAGATTAATGGGACGCAGAACGAATGGCAAAAAGGACGATTTCCAACAAACAGGAATCTATAAAATCAGGTGTTCGGACTGTCCTAAATTCTACATCGGACAAACGGGTCGGGCATTTAAAACTAGATTTCGCGAACATATCCCTAGAAAATCGCAGTTAACACAAAAATCTAAGTTTGCCGAGCACCTCGTACAAAATTGCCACAAAGTTGCAGATATCAATACCAACATGGATACTCTACACAAATGCCGGAAGTCTCCTTTTAAGTCAAGTTTGGAGGAAATGCACATATAAAATGCATTTAAATACGACGCCGACAACACCCTCAACGAGAAATTAAAATATAGTTCTAACGTGCTGTTCAACGCCATTAACCGCATAAATACACCGAGAACCAGGAAATAAGATAAGCAGCAATCACGTGGAGGTTAGTTTCGTACGACTACTGTAGCTGGCCAGCATGCGTGAAATGTGTCGTGTTTTTATGTTTATGTTTTTATTTATTGGCGTTAGACATGTGTTATTTTATTTAGTGTTAGGTGTGATTTTTGTTGTTTGTGTTTTTATTTCTTATGACTTGACAATGGAAGCGTAAGCTTCCGAAACCGGTCGTCGCCAATTAAAGGATAGAACTATTGACGGTACGCAAGGTACGTAACCTAGTTTATTATTGTATTTTGTCTCCAGAAACTCCAGAAACACACAGACTGTGGGCCGATTGTCGGCGGACAGTCGGCAGACTAGCTGAAGACGTCTCCGGAGACAAGAGAATACACCTGAGAGACAGTCGGCCGACAATGTTTCCGCAGACAAGTCTGCAAGCGTGGAAGGGGCTTTACCAATGCAATATCATAGCATAGGCTAGTCTTCTCAAGGCCGACTCGGCTCACTGAATTCGGTGCATTTACTCCAATACCCTTAATACTTCCGAACTTCCATGTAGACATTTCCATTAACAGCTGTTGTCACAAACTTTTTAGGTTATGTTTTTATTTTAACAATCATGCTGATCCTTTTCAACCTTCAACTCCTCTTATATCATAAACTTAAGAAATTGGATCTAGAAATTTTCTGTTATTTACCATCGATGTACACTACGGCATACACACAGTGTAATCACGCAATAAAATCACGACTCACAAATTGATGAGCGCACCGAAGCTTGATTATTTAAAGAGCTGCATTTCTCGAACGTTCAATAAAATTCTAATCACCAACTTGACTGAAGTACCAGAAAACGTGTAATGAGTTTACAGCTGGAATGCTTCATGGAGTAACATCTGGCGTTAATGAGAAGCTGTAGGAATATTATTTAGAAAATATTGGTAACTGAACCGTATTGAATTGACGAAGCATAAAAACGAAGATAAAGTTTTTGTACTGTATTATTTTTGATATATTACTAGGGGAAACCCCTGCGTGCTCTTCACTCCAACCCACCTGGAACCTTCTATACACAAAATCATGTTATCTATATAATATATAAAAGCCAAAACCCACTGACTCACTGACTCACTCATCACGATTTCTCAAAAACTACCGAACGGATTGGAATGAAATTTGGTATGTAGCTTCCTCTAGGGCCATAGTTGCTTACTAAGAAAGGGTTTGAAAAAATTCGAAATTTTAGGGGGGTTTGGGGGGGATCAAAGTTATTAAAAAATGACTTCTTAAAAACTACCGAACGGATTGGAATGAAATTTGGTATATAGCTTCCTCTAGGGCCATAGGTGCTCACTAAGAAAGGGTTTGAAAAAATTCGAAATTTTATGGGGGGTTAGGGGGGGATCAAAGTTATTAAAAAATGACTTCTTCAAAACTACCGAACGGATTGGAATGAAATTTGGTATGTAGCTTCCTCTAGGGCCATAGGTGCTCACTAAGAAAGGGTTTGAAAAAACCTCGAAATTTTAGGGGGGCTTAGGGGGGATTAAAGTTATTAAATTACGATTTCTTTAAAACTACCAAACGGATTGGAATGATATTTGGTATGTAGCTTCCTCTAGGGTAATAAGTGTTCACTAAAAAAGGGTTTTAAAAAATTGGAAATTTTAGGGGAGTTTGGAGGGATTAAAGTTATTAAAAAACGATGTCTTTAAAACTACCGAACGGATTGGAATGAAATTTGGTATGTAGCTTCCTCTAGAGCCATAGGTGCTCACTAAGAAAGGGTATGAAAAAATTCGAAATTTTAGGAGGGGTTTAGGGGGATCAAAGTTACTAAAATCATAATTTCAGATCTTTTATTATTATGACAATAGTGCTTTTATTATTTAAGATCTATATATATAAAAGCCAAATACCACTCACTAACTGAACACTTAAAAATAATACAATTACGTTAAAAAGATTGAAAATACTAACCACCACGGGCAACGCCGTACGGGTCAGCTAGTGTTTTCTATATAATAAAGATGTAGGATTAATAATAACCCCAAAGCCAAGATGGTAAATAATGTTAAATGTCCAAATCAAATTATTTCGTATATTTTATAACAGCAGTTATAATAAAGGTTAAAAGAAAAAGCAAGGCTCATGTCTACAATTTAATAAAAACCTAACCTAAAAGTTAGAATACAAATAATTGCTTCAAAGTTTGAAATCAGCTGTTGAAATATTGGAGCAAACGTCTGTTTTATCTGTTATTTTATTCAATTGGTTGCTGTGGCAATAAATGTAAATACATGTGTTGGTGCATCAGTCTAGGCCTAACCTAAATTTTTTTCAACTAAATTTACAAATATTGAAAGAATTTTTTTTTCAAAATGAATGGCCTGTGATACCCAGGGATAGTGTAGTTTTTTATTAGTAAAAACTATTTTTTCAATAGTTAGTTTATGTATATAGTTTATAACCTCAAAGCAAATATTATAACGTATATTAAAGCATTAATTAGTTCCATAATTCATATTAAAAAAAAATCAACTTCACAAGAAATTACAATGATTGAAGTTGTAAACATAACCCCAAACTATAATCTACATTAGGTTAGCAAATGATGGGTGAAATCAGCTGTTATATCATATGTTACTCACATACGTACTCTTTTATAGGAGTTGATTTTTATAATAAATACTAAATAAAGGTACTACAAATTTCGATGTTCACGTATTAACAAAATGATAGTATGTGTTGTTTTTATGTCAACAGATGACGTTGTTCACAAACACCTAACTTAAAAGTTAGAAATAAGTAATTATTTGAAATTTGAAATTAGCTGATAATGGAAATATTATTGTAAACAGCTGATTATGTGTATAATAGTCAATAAACATATATTGGCGCTCACATTTGTTTTAAATATTTGGTATATATTTTGTTGTTTTTAAGTTCAATAGATGCTGCTCTTTTTTCATAAAGTATAAAACCATGATTGTATTCAAATGTAATGTTGTGTCAAAATTTCAAAGTAATTGGTGATAAACTTTCGGAGATTTGAGATTTTGAACAAACGAATATTTAAATTCTTTTAGCCTATATGGATTGCTATATTAAATGATTGAGAAGTTATTAACATTATAATCTAAAAATTAATAACAGAAAATGTTTATATGTTGTACGAAGATGTACGAACGTTTCTTCGTTAAACGAATAAGTATCTGTTCTTTCAATTTGTATAAATGAATATATTGAGGATAAAAGGTAGTATTTATATTAATTTGATAACCTCAAAGCTAATATTAGATCATATTATAGCCTACATTAGTTCTATAACTCATATTTAAAAAATCAACTTCAAAAGAAATTATTTTATTGATTGAAGTTGTAAACATATCCCCAAAGTATAATCTGCGCTAGGTTTTGTTTAAGTATTACAGATGATGGAAGTAAATCAGCTGTTATATTATGTTGTTATTGTTACTCACGGTCGTACGGAAGTACACTCGATTTTGTAGAAGTTGAAATACAAATCTAATACATAACAGGCGTATCCGTTAGAAATTTTAAAGTATGAAGCCACAGAAAAATGGCCGATTTTTCACAATTTCAAAACATCCAAGTTATATAAAATAAACAACCCTTTAAAATTAGAGGTCTAATATTTTTTATCATTGCTAAAAACAGAGAAATCCATGTTTAGATACTTCTAAACGCGGTGTATGGTTTCCCCATGCTTAAAACGACATACTTCACAATCTATTCTTTATACCAAAACCTCTTCTAAATCTTGTATCCTACTTCATAACTCTACATTGCTCGCAGAATATTTCGTAATCCAATCACAGAAACCCAGTTTAGCCACTGATTGCAACGGGGAAGCTTTATACTGGCATCTGTATCTAATAATACCGACGAAGCAGATTTGATTTTTACCAATTTCGTGTTCTGATAAATTATGCTAAACATCTTCATGTAGGTTTGAAGGTTGTTTGCAGATGTTTGTATTTGTTTTCCAATAAAATGTACTTGCGTCCTTAAAAGCAAAATTGGTTAGAAACATCAGAAAATGTTAAGCCTATGTTTTAAAAGGAAACAAACATGTGTAAAGAAATAAAATGTATTCAGAAATTTATAAACCAGGCAAACTAGAACGATTTCGACCCGATTAAACAAATTTTTGCCTGCAGCTCCGATTTGGATGTAATTTTCTTCATCGTGTTCAGGAAAATATGAGGAAAAAGTCTACGTATGACCAGTTTCGGGAGAAAGAGGAAATTCATAGCAGGCTCATAAAATGCTCTAAAAGAGCATCATTTCTGAAACCTCTAAAAATAGATGAAAAGCCACGAATTTCGGTACTCGGGGGTTTTTGGGGGCGCTGATCTCATTTCTGACCATGCGAAATGTCCCCAGTGCACCAGGGGGTTATGGGGGAAATTTGTGAAGTTGCGATTCATTTCTGACCATGCGAAATGAGCCCAGTGCACCGGGTCTGACCAGGCGAAATGCTCCCGGTCCACTGGGGGTACTCTGAGGGGAGGGGGGGTGACGTGCAAAAATTTGTAAATTTCCGGC
The DNA here is from genome assembly GCA_018207615.1 of Philaenus spumarius. NCBI lineage: Eukaryota > Metazoa > Arthropoda > Insecta > Hemiptera > Aphrophoridae > Philaenus > Philaenus spumarius. Next base: position 26,426 of record JAGFPH010011044.1, read on the forward strand.
AGAGACTTGAAAATTTCCACTAGTGGGTTTTTGGGGGCGCTGATTTCAATTGTGATTAGGGAACTCCCCTGATGCGCTGGGGATTGTGGCCAAAGGAGGGAAAACGTAAGGTTTGGAAATATTTTGAGATGACGACTTAAAGTTATATAGTGAGGATTAGGCCAGTTCCGATGGCAGCTGTTTCGGCTTGTGCGCAGCTCTGAAGTGTTTGGAAGGGTCACAGGAAAGACGAAGAGAGATAGATTTTCGTTATTAATGCAGAATAAACAGAATTTTTGGAAAATATATGAATTATTTTTTTTCACTCCTTTGAAAATTGTATAACGTCTTCTCCTTTTCATAAAATGTTATGCATATCGCCCCCTTGATCACCCCCTCCCCTGGTGCATTGGGGGCACTTCGCATGGTCAGAAATGAGATCACTGCTCTCAAAACCCCCCGAGTACCGATTTTTGCGGCTTTTCATCCATATTTACAGGTTTAAAAAAAATATGCACCTTTAGATGCACTTTATGCACCCACGATGCATTTCCGCTTTCTCCCGAATCCGGTCATATGTAGACTTTTTTCCTGGTATTTTTTCTGAACACGATGCAGAAAACTGCATCCAAATCGGAGCTGTAGGCAAAAATGTATTTATCTATCAGAACTCTACCTTGTCTATTATACAATCCTAAAATAACAAAATCCAATTTTTGTACATACTCTAACATAAATATAATTGTTACAGTTCTGTTCAAGTTTGACCTATCCGTAAAAAAAAATCATTCTTCTTACTAGCAAATTTCCATAGGAAGTTCAGCTATTGCAGTGACTCTCTCCGCTTCCCAATTCAACATTTCGTCCAACAATGTTGGAGATTTTGTTGGGCGCAATGTTACGAGCCTATACGTACTTTCTTTGCATTGAGCCCAACAATGCTGGGCTCAATGTTGCAAGTCTGGACCCAATGGCGGATTTACCGTATCGCACATGTCGCAAGTGTGAGGGGCCTCGCGATCCTGGGGGCCCCAAAATTGAATAATCAAATTTCAAAATATTTTAGGATTTTCCCGTATTGTTATTTTTTGAGTAACTGTTTTCTTTATAAAACTAATTTTAGACAACTAACATAAATATAAAAACACCTAAAAAGAAATTAATAACTTCTGTTTTCAACTAAGGTCGTTTTCAGGAGAGAATATACTTGCGATTGAACGAGTTCTCGTCCATCGGTGCGCAGCTCCGCCCAAAATTCTCCTATCTACAACGATACAAGGTGCTTCCATCACCAAAGTGATGTAGCTCTTATATATCTTGTGTATCTCGAGTGAATCGAATTTTAACATTTTCCAGAACTTGTTTTGTGTTCAAGATGATCAACTTTCAAGATGTCACCGGAAGAATATATCTGAAGTGTATTCTAATGAGATTGACGGGTCACTGTTGTTTGACGAGCTGAAGCGCTTTAATGAGTTCCTGAATATCTTCGAAGAAACCTAGACTACAAATACTTTAGATGAAAGAATTGTCCAGGAAAATGGTATAAGCTTATAGTGACAAACGACGGGCTGAAAGGAACTTTTCCCAATCTAGAAACAATCCTGAAAATCTTTCTTACAATACCAATATGCAATGCTTCGTTTGAAAGATCCTTTAGTGCTTTAAAGAGGATAAAAAACTATCTTCGCACGACCATCTGAATGATTTGGCAATACTGTATATAGAAAGTGAAAATTTGAAAAATATCAGCTGTGACAAACGACGGGCTCAAAGAAACCTTTCCCAATCTAGAAATGATCCTGAAAATCTTTCTTACAATACCAATATACAATGCTTCGGGTGAAAGATCCTTTAGTGCTTTAAAGAGGACAAAAACTATCTTTGCACTATGCTTCCGAAGACCACCTGAATGATTTGGCAATACTGTATATAGAAAGTGAAACTTTGAAAAATATCAGCTATGAGAAACTGATAGACACGTTTGCTACTCAGAAAGCCAGAAACAATATTTTTAGCCTATGTCTATAAACAATTTTGGTATTAAGAAAACAATTTTTTCAAATGTAATCTTTAATTTTATTAGCATTAAAATTATTACTAGGTGTACTATTGTTTCTAATGGATGCTTGAAAATATTTTATAAAATTACTTTCTCTATACTTTCATAAAGGAATAATTGAAAAAAAGAAGATTTCCCAATGATTCGTAAAGCTATAGTGATAGTTAGTAAACTTATTTATAACTTATAAGTGTTAATAATTATTGAAATTCATTCCTTAAAAAGGTTAACATTTAACGGCAGACAAAAGGCCCCTAAAATACAATTTGCGACGGGCCCCCAAGTATGTAAATCCTCCAGTATCTGGACCTGTTTCCATTCTGTGTTTACAACAGTCTTGATAAAACAATAACCAAACCGTGGTAACCATGGTAACAACAAAAAAGGCGATCTGCGCATGAGCTGCTTTGCGTCCAACATTGCGCCGGAGTCCAGGACTCTGTTTCCATTTTGTTGGGCACAAAGCCGCAAGACACTGCGCCCCAACATTTTGGTCCCCAACATTGCTGTGCGCCCAACTTTGCGCCACGTCAAATGTGTGTATTTCCATTTCAACTTAGCTCACAAACAAAGTGCCCAACTTTGCGTTCAACATTGTTGGGCACAACTTTTGTTAAAATTAAACCTAGCTTTACGGTGAAACCTATGTCCGAGGGAGTGGTCAACGAGAATCGATCAATGTTCACAGATTACGTTTTGGGATGTCATTAAACATGATATATGTATACATCTATTTTGTATTCTCACTCTAACCACCGCATTTTAAGTCCGATTTGGTCTAAATTTGGTACACACACTGGTCTTTTAAGTCACTCAAGTTTGTTAGCCGAAAATCCAACAATCGGAAGTACGCTTTTTGATCGGTAGTAACCATTTTTATCTAAAACATATAAATGTAGGAGATTATTCTGCACATTTAGTTTTTTTACTTGACCTTTATAGCCAGTCTGGTTAACTTAAAATTTATGAAAACGTAAAATACCCGCTTTAAAATCCACGTGGAGAATTTTACCGTGGTGGGAACGTTTGACCCAAGGCCGACGGTCGGGAGACAAACTCGCGAAGCCTTTGCAGTGAGTAGCCTAATTTCCCAAAGAGCTGGTGGAAACCATAAAACATATGAAGGGCTGAGAAGCCAAGGGATACAAATGGCATTTTTTGAATAATGAAGTTAAGTGCAGAAACCAGCTCTTCAACAATTTAAAATGTTTGTGGCCAAGGAATATAACTGTAAGTCTATCATGTGCTGAGATCTAGTGACGAAAAAAACTACTTCGTAGAACTTAGCTGAGAAGTCAAGAGATACATGTGATACAAGTCACTTTACTTAACATAGGTAATTTACTTGTAACCTATGTTTTATTACATAACTTCTAATTCCTGTTAACACGTTCACTGCTACGCAAATTTCGTATTTCCTATGCTAGGAGCTGACCTTTTATTTTTTATATTTATAGCCTAAACTAGCTGACCCGTACGGCGTTGCCCGTGGTGGTTGGTATTTTCAGTCTTTTTAACGTAATTGTATTCTTTTTAAGTGTTCAGTCAGTGAGTGGTATTTGGCTTTTATATATCTTAAATAATTAGCCCAATAATTGGTGTTTTAGTTCATTGTAGGCCTAACCTAAAATTATATTCAGTTTTTGATCCAAATCAGTTGTTGATCAATATCAGCTGTTTTAAGCTTTTCATACGAACAGCTGTTTTTTGTGCCCCTGATAAAATCAAAAGAAATCTTTCTTCTTCTTCCTTAAGATTGACCTTCCATAAGATTAACATTGAAACTTTGAGGGCCACTGGGGCGTAGCCCTAATGTCCTAGGACTTCGGTAAATGGCCTAAAACCTTCCCAGGATTAACCCTGTGTTACTATGCAAAATTTCAAAGCAATCGGATGGACGGTTTGGTAACGCATAAAGGACAAACATACAAACAGACAAACGTACAAACAGACAAACGTACAAACAGACGGACATACTTTGAATTTTATATATATAGATGAGTAGAAATTACATTATTTTTTTATTTTTGAACCTTTCTACGTAATAATCACTGATATTTGAAAGCGGACGCACATGTGCGTCCATAACACATAGGCTTAAAATTGGCGTGCGAAGCAAGCAATGGTTCTGTGTATTGAAAATTCTTCCAATACGGGGATTGGCGTGCGAAGCACACAATGAATTGTGTATTGAAAATACTCTCAATACGGGGGTTGGCGTGTGAAGCATGCAATGTATTGTGTATTGATAATACTCCCGATATGGGGGTTGGCGTGCAATGCACTGTGCGTCGGCCACTTCTCAAAGTGTTCAGTTCATATGTGCGTCCTTAGCAGTGAACGTGTTAACAGCCCAGGGGTACAAGTGACAACTTTTATCAAATATTGGCTTATAACAAAGAATAAGAGGATGAAAATCAAATTTATCTTTGTTATTATTTTAGTCTAGAACCTAGCAATTAAAAATATACTGGTTTTAGTGATCATGGTTTTACCTGGATTTGATTATAACAGTTTAAATTAAAACTGGGTTTTCTCAAAACTAACTTCACTACACTTATACCCCTTGGATTCTCAGCCCCCCATATAAACTTAATTTGGAAATTCGTTCAACTCGTGTCAGCGGTTCAGCCGCGAGATTGAATTATTTTAATTTGAGCGAAAACATCAACAATTTTTAGAGATATGTTTCTGGTATATTCTCTGACAGGTAAAAGACACTACCTAACTAAAATTTATATTCTTGATTTAAATTTAGACTAAGATAAATTGTCGCTCTTTAATAACAAAACAAAGTGTCACGTTCTTCTTGTGCAATGTAAACCTTTTTCTTCACCTGTCTGATAAATGTCTAGTAAATAAATTTGTTCTTGAACATAACCTTTTTACCACACAGTAAAAATCTACATTCAACCAGCACGCAAGGTCGGCACTGCAGAGCTCTCTCTCCCTCACAACCTCGCGTGCAGGATCCTATGTGCGCGTGTGCACAACAGCCAAACATCAAGCCACTGGAACTGTGAAGCGCACAGTTTCATACGGAGTTTGTTATATATTTTACATACACTTTTGATGGCTACTGACGTCAAGCTTGAGGTTTAACTTTTGTACTAGCATAAACAAAGAATTAAAGAGAAAAAGACTCATTATGATAAATCTTTGAAGTTAGAGCAAAATGACTTAAGTCAGAAATTGTTAACGAATTGTTATTGTACGAATAAAATATATATTGTTTGTGATTTTAATGGTTACGCGGTCAAACTTCAATGGTAAAGAAGTAAAAGTTTAAAAAAATGTTCGTGTTTTTTTAAATGATATATATAAATACATACATAGCCTACATTTCTTATTAAAATTATGCAAAACATCCCAAGCCGGAGACAAGGTAACTAGTCATATCCCGTCAGCTTGGAAGCGAGCCAACCACCGTTTGCTTTACTTCCGCCGTCCTAACCTCAAACCACAGATACGAAAAGTTACCTGGTCTAGCTGAGATTCGAACCCGGCATCTTCTGATGAATAAGACGCCACGCTACCCACTCGACTATGGCTTGCCGAGAAGAACTGAAAACAAAAAATTTTAGTTACTTGCTACCCTGCCTATCTCGCCCATTCTCCTCTCGCTGTTGTAATATATACTGCAACGTAAGCCATGAATGAGTTTGTCAAAACTTAGAGTGTTTCTCCAAAAAACTTAAAAAAAATGTTATCGTTATTATCAAGTGGATATAAGGGGCATTGCAGTTCCAAAGTGCCTATACGCTATCGGGCATTGATTAGAAATTAAAAGTCGCTATCAAACTTACTATTTGGGCGAATTTTTAAATATAAGTATTAAAACATTCAAACTTCACAACGGCAACTCAAGTCCATGCTACGCCTCTTACCTACTACCGCCAAACAAAGCATTTAATTAGGATTTTTTCTTATTTCATTTCAACCATCAAGATTGGTGTCTGCGGGTTAATAAGACAATAACGAAGGGTGGTTTGCAAAAAAGAGTCCTTTGTTGTTGAATATTTAGTTATAAGAAAGAAAATTAAAAGTGAGGGTAGGAGGGGGTGGGTAGAGGAACGAGCGTGATTAGGTTAGATGTAGTGTGGTGTAGTTCACGATTAAGGTGTTAGTGTTTGGTACGTAGGCCAGTCGGTAAAGGTCAATTTAGACCAAAAGTACCAGTAATTTGCAATACGGCTGAATTTTTTTTATAAGTACATTAAAGTATGTAGATTAACATAAAAAAAAGTTTACCAGTCTATCGATTTTCCAAAGTCGAAAAAAAATCGATTATCATTTTTTTTTCGATTATTTTTAATATTTCGAGTTGGGATTAAGATAGAGGAAAATAAAAAATACCACCGTGTAGGGGAGGTATTTTTCAACAAAAAAGAACATATGTATTTATTTCGTCCGAGCAATGGTTTGTCTGGAAAAAATTCGATAATGCAGGTATGTATTTTGCAGCAGGGGAAATCACTAAAAGGGGACATCTTATTCATATATGAAGCATTGGCTCATTATAAATTGGCCGAATTTTAATATATCGAATTGAAACTTGACATAGGAGTTAAAATATATATTTTAAACATTTATGCTGAGTCTCAGCTTGTTATCTTGAAAATTACCGGTCGGTTTCAGGTTATGAACTGAGCTTTGTGAGTTTGCACCTCGACCTTTCGGCCTAGGATTATGGACTGCTTCGCTTCGCTCACAGCGGACAAACTCGATTCGCTTCCTTCGACTTCAGATTAGTAGATTCTCTACTGTAAAATCGCCCACGTAAATTTCAACCTGGTACTTTTAAAGTATTTTACGTTTTGATAGATTTTAGGGGACCGAACGGGCTATAAGGTCGTGTAAAAAAATAAAAATGTGCAGAATAATTTCTTGTACTAATTTTTGTAGACAAAGACCCTAAAAAAGCTCTAGAAATTGTTATTTCCTATGAAAAAAATGCGTCAGGTTGTTGGATTTGTTTGTCCAAGCGACTTTGAACCAAATCGGAAGTAAAATGTGGCTGTTACAGTGCACATAAGTATATATTATATAATTTTTAATGACAAACCAAAACGTGTTCTGGGTACCATGATCGGTGCTCATTGACCACTTGCGACCTTAGGTCCCTCCATAAGAGTAACTGCAATAGCTCATTCTTACTATGGAAATTAGCTAATAATAAAGGAAAGGATATTGTTTTCCCTAAATACGGTATTTAAAAAGTTAGTAATGAATACAGTACAAATAAATGAAAACAGAGAATTCCTTTTGCAAAACAAGTTAGACAGCCTTACAACTTGACGCCCTTACTACTGGGCCATTGCGAGTGGGACACTCGGCTCGTTTAGCAAATTGTATGGCCTTGTTAGGGTCGGCACAGAAGGGGATGATAAGGTGACAAACAAGAGGGTAGTAAAGGGGGTGATGTGAAACCGATATTGCTGTCTATTCATTCAATCTTGTTAGAATAATGTACTGCTGGGTCGATTGCAAAACTAAAAATAGCTTTGATAAACATAGTTTTAGGAAAACTGTTAAACTGGTTGGCCAATATTATGTTTTCTCTAAATTCGCTTAAGGCTGCCGAACACTGAATTCTACTATAAGTGCTATTTGTTTTGCGCGATATTGCACCAGCTATGCAAACCAAAAGCTAAAATATCTAGTTTAGTTGCTATCTAAATATTATTCAAGTTATTTAATTCAGCATGTTTTCGCTTGATTTTTTTGTATTTATTTTATTTTAATCCTATTTGTGAAATAAATAAATCATTATAAACAAAGTCACTGATAACTTACCACTTTTGTTTAAATTCCTCGCTATCGAGTTCTTTAAATTTAGGGTTTTTTTAAAGTCAGAGCTACTTTTTAACCACAAACATGGGCGATGCTTCACGTTTTCTATTAAACCTTCCATTTTCCTTCTTGGTGACAACTAATACAATACAGGTACAATAAAACCACGTCTCGAAAACCCGGTTAATAGGTTGGATGGCGGGAAATAGAACCCTTTAGCGCGCTATAAACTATAATCAGATTGCGGTGCAACGTTTGTTTAACGCTGCATTACCTTTGCTATATATTATAGCTTTATAGCGCTATATAGCATATCATTCGGTGTGCGGCAGCCTTTAAAATGAACTATTTTTGAAGTGGAAAATTCTTTAGGCGCACCGAGCACTTATTGGATAAGGTAAAATATACGAATTCGCGATAATCAAGACGCAAAAGTGACGTCATTCTTCTTCTTCTTCATTGGTTTACACACGTAGGCTAATATAAACCAAAAGTTTAATACAACAGCTGATCGTTAAATAAAAATAAATTGACACAGTAAAATAGGCAATGGTAAATTCAAAGGCTCAATCATAGCTGTATGGGTTTAGCTACGTCACGATACTAATGAAATGGACATAGTGCTTCCTCATTTTGTACGTTGTGTTAAATAGTTTACTAGGTAATACCTCTGAAATGGAGATTACTCGTCCTAATTTTGTAAGTTGAAGTTGTAAGTTAAATTAGGGTATTTGGTGATACCTCTAAAATATACACAGTGCTTTCTCATTTTTTTAATTCCTAAATTTGCTGACTTGGTTACTATGGTAATGAATGTAAATGCATTAAAAAAACGTGTGTTGGGTCAGTATAGGCCTAACCTAAACTGATGTTTTTTTTTTTAAATTATTATTTGACTACTACAGACAATCATGTTTATATAGTTTTTTTTTATTTTGTAGAATTAAATTTTAAATGGAACAAGATAAAAAGGTGATCAAGTTTCAGATTAAACCAATGTAACCAACGATTTATATTTATGACAGTTTTCACTTTCGTCGGCCGTACAACTACAGCTTTCTTTCTTTCTGAAACAGAATTTCTTTTATTTTCGCCGGCTACCATTAAAACAAAATAAATTTTACAAGAAATTCAAAACATAGTGTTAACGAATTTAATGTAGAAACTGTTAAAACTATGATTTCAAATGTTACAAATAAGTCCGATAATCGTGAAGACCTACATACTAACTTCCATTCCTCGGATACTTATCGGTTAACTCCTCTTTTGTCATAGCCTATCTTATTTATTCATAAGTCTACATTGCCAGTCGAATCGAATCAATACGCTTAGCTATCGATCCAATCATCAGACCGTGTAGTTATGGAGGAAAATGGAATATCGTAATTCTGAATTAAAGATTCCAAAAGTAAGTTTATAAATATTACGGACACAGATTTTTTGAAATAATATTAGGAGGTTAATTTTAAACTATAAAAAGGGAACAATTATATAATAGCTCTGATTGTGGTGTCGAAAATGTCTAGACTTGAATTGATTTCTCGACTTCTAACAATAATAAAAATATGTTTTAAATTTGTGATACCATCAGCCATTTTTCCAGTATGGCAGCAAACTTTAAAATGTTTTAATATTTTGTATTACTTTTCAGATGTTGTACATCATTTTTAGATCTTTCAATTCCAAAAGTATTTCTGTAAAAACCCGACCATAACGTGTTATAACAAGTCGCACTATAAAATGTATTAGAATTTTTCGCCGATAATCTGAAAAAGGTAATTTTTACAACATTCTAAAAATTGCAGGTACTTTTCAAATGTGAATTATTGTTTCATCCCCATACAATTTGAAACCAGAGCTTTCCAAAAATGTAAATTTCAGAGAAAAAGTAAGAAAACACTCGGTTTCTTTATTTTTACTATATTTTTTGTTTGTGTTTTTTTTTATTATTTAAATCGATTTTATGTTATGTCCAAATTTGGTGCACGTATTATTTATGTTACATTTAAACAAAAAAGCGCACACAAAAAAAAAAACATTATTTGTATTACTTTTTAATCAGTCGTTAAAAAAATGTTTATTGTTGAATATTTCGAAAACCGTTGTCACACAGTAACTTATTAAAAATATGTTTTTTAATATATTTTTTACATCGAGAATAATTGTACAAATTAACTGTTTAAAAAATATACGAAACAAAACCTTTGTTATTGGTGAGTGTTAAAAATATTATTACCTTAATAATAATGATATTACCTTAAATAATAATAACAAAACCTTTGTTATTGGTGAGCGTTTAAAATATTAT
>JAGFPH010011045.1:0-21555 GCA_018207615.1 Philaenus spumarius
ATTTTAACTGTTTATTAGAATTTATATTATAATAAAAAACATAATTATTGTCTTCTACTTGCAATTAAACAAAATAAAATAAAAATAGCCTGTTTTCTTGAACAACAGTTTATTTTAACTGTTTATAAGAATTTATATTATAATAAAAAACATAATTGTCTTCTACTTGCAATTAACAAAATAAAATAAAAATAGCCTGTTGTGTCTGTTTTCTTGCACAACAGTTTATTTTAACTGTTTATAAGAATTTATATTATAATAAAAAACATACCTAATAATAAAATAACACTTTTCAAATACACAAAATCCAAACAGTTTAACAAACAAAAACAGTTTAAAAACACAATTCAGAATTCACACAACGTACAAATCGTAACAGTTTTCACATAAACCGTTTAAACACATTAGCTTCACTAACTAAACAACTAAACGCTTAAACAGACGAAAACGATTTAACAAAAACAGTTTAATACAGAGCGCACTCAGCGCAGAGCGGCAGCTATGTGAAACTAGCAATAACGGTTAACACTTTGTTCGCTGCAACAACTAAACAGGTACAATTTGACAACAGTTTAGTTTGACAACAGTTTAGCTTACTAAACAGTTTAGAATAAACTGTTACTGTTGTTTTCGGCCACCTCTAGTGTGAGGTGAGTCTCGTTTCTGTCTGGTCACGCTACTTGTTTTCGCAGCGTTTTAAAATGACGGCGCTAATCGAAAATCCCGCCAAATGTGAAGTACGGAGTGTAATCCGCTTTTTGAATGCTCAAAAAGTTAAGCCCATTGAAATTTATAGGCAAGTTAGTAGTAGTGTTTTGTATGTTCTGGTGCAAGGTCATTTGAAGGTCATCCATATACCACACATGTCTAAGGTCATTGACCCCTAATTTGCATAATTGGCCCGCATTCCTGCATAAATTAACCCCTAATTTGCATAATTTTGGTAATTGGCCCGCATTCCTGCATAATTACGGTCATTGACCCCGATGACGTCACAAGGCACATGACCTTGACAGTCGATGACGTCACAAGGCACACGCGCGAGCATCAAGGCCACCCAGTGATGACGCACGCACGGGTTTTTCCCGTCCGCAAGGCCAAGCCCGGTGTAATAATTTTAATAACGCTGGCAAATAAGTTGTTTTTCCCGAGCGATAATTATTTTAATAACATCCGCAATTATTAAGCAAGGCCAAGCCCGGTAATGACGCCCGTTGGGTTTCCCCGTCAAGGCAAACACGTCCGCAAGGCTACCCGATAAATGGTTTTGTTTGCAACACAATGTCGCAAGACGTAAATTCCCGTCAGGGCTACCAGCGATAACATCCGCAATTATTTTTCAAGGCTATTAGCGACAAACATGTTTCGCAATGTAAATTCCCACAGTTACGTAAAGGTTTCTCAAGGTTAATGTTTCTGTATTTAAAGCCTTGCGCTCAGTGTTTCGAGAGTTAGTGTAAAGGTTATGTCCAGCAGCAGCAGCAGCATCCGTAGAGTTCATTTTCGAGACGATTTGACTTCCATTCATTACGTGGGCAACGATTCTGAACATAAGGAGGCTAGAAACGGTATCTGTTGGATCAGATTAGCAGCGGATCGTGCAAGAGAAGAACGTCTAACTGGTGAGACTAGCAGAGCAGTATCCAATCAATTAGAAGGTTTTACGTTACAACCACCACCAAAGAAACCGAAAAGTGAATCATGACCGATTCTGGTTTAGCCAAGGGTTTACCAACTAGGATGGTTGACGCCTCTACCCAAACCGACAACAACAAGGTCGACTACGGCAGAGATGATACAGGTCGTTGGGGTGATGCATTATACAGTTGTACATCTAAGCAATTGGTCAAATCTGGATTTTACCGCACAAGGAAGTTTCAAAATATTGTGTGCTGTGGTTGTGGATGGGAGTCGGGTTTGGCAAAATTAACAATCAATCATGTTAATTTTCTTCACAAGATAGCAAACCCCAGTTGTGAACAAAGTAAAAGAAATATTCAAGGAAATTTGGTGGAATATACCGAGTGTAAAAAAATCGTCAATGAAATTGAAGAATTGATGAAAGAGACCTTTCTCTTTTGGCCTAAACCCTATCCAAAAATTGATGATATGGTTAACGCGGGATTTTATTATACAGGAGAAGGGGATTCGGCCTGCTGTATTGATTGCGGAGTCACCATCAATCATTGGGAGGAAGCAGACAACCCAAAATGGGAGCATAGAAGATTTGCGCATCATTGTAAATTAGTTGAAAATTATTAATGTAAAAAATGAATGTAAAAAATAAAATTGCAAAAGAATTACACAAACAAGTTCGTAGAAATTTTTCTACCCGTTATGTTGAACTTAAAGGTATAGATGATCTTTTTCAAGCAGATCTTGTTGAAATGATTCCATTTTCTAAAGTCAATAAAGGATATAAATATATATTAGTTGTAATTAATTGTTTTAGTAAAATTGCAATAGCTAAACCGATAAAAGCAAAAAATGCTGATGAGTTGGCAAGAGTTTTGCAACCAATTTTACATAATCATCCTATGAAACATTTGCAAACAGATAAAGGAAAAGAATTTTATAATGTTCAAATTAAAAGGTTGTTAGATAAGTATGGTGTTAATCATTATTCTACTTTTTCTGATAAAAAAGCATCTATTGTAGAACGGTTAAATAGAACAATAAAGAATAAAATGTGGGTTGCATTTAGCGAACAAGGTAATTATAAATGGTTAAATTTGTTACCGAAAATTATTTCAAAATATAATAATACTGTGCACAGAACAATTGGAATGAAACCGGTAGACGTAAACAAGACTAACGAGCATTTAGTTTTGCAGAGAATAATTAAGAATCAAAAAAAGAAAAATATTAAAATCAGATTTAAAGTGGGGGAAAAGGTTAGAATCAGTAGGATTAAGAAATTATTTGATAAGGGCTACTACCCGGGCTGGTCAAACGAAATTTATACAGTCTATGAGATAAAATCAACAGATCCGGTCACGTACATTTTAAAAGACGAATCGGGCGATGTGATAAAAGGAGGGTTTTATACGGAAGAATTAAGTAAAACAAAATTCGGAGATATATATTTAATAGAGAAAGTGATTCGAAAAAAAGGGGACAAATTACTTGTTCGCTGGTTAGGATTTGACAGTACAAGAGATACTTGGATAGACAAAAAAGATTTATTATGAAGTTGGTGAAACAAAGTGTTAAACTTCCAATTATTAACTTTGATGATATCATCTCCCCCACAGTTAAAAGAAAAAAGAAAAAACACAATGCCCTTCTTCCAAATAATATTAGGTGTATTATAGCAGGACCCAGTAATTCGGGGAAAACAAACTTAATAATGAATTTGATATTTTCCTCCAATGGTTTACATTTTAAAAATGTGTATGTATTTTCAAAGTCATTATGTCAAACGAAATATAAGTTTTTAAAATGTGTTTTGGATGGTCTCCCAGAAATTGGTTACTATATGTTTTCGGAAAATGAAGAAGTTCCCGATTTAACAGAAATAAAAACCGATTCTATTGCTATTTTTGACGATGTATCATGCGAGAAACAAGATAATATTCGCAACTATTTCACAACAGGAAGACATTATAAGCTTGATGTGTTTTATCTGAGTCAGACGTACAGTCACATTCCAAAACAGCTGATTCGTGATAATGCAAATCTCATTGTACTATTCAAACAGGATGAACGCAATTTACGTCATGTTTATAATGATCATGTAAATACTGATATGACCTTCGAATTATTCAAAGAATTGTGTGCCAATGTTTGGAATAGTAACGACGGTTACTCTTTCGTCGTTATTAATAAGGAGAGTGAGCGAGACAAAGGACGTTATCGAGCAGGATTTGACCGATTCTTTAAATTACCAACATCATGATAATTGTATTGGAAGGAAATATAGGTTCGGGCAAAAGCACGATCGCATTTCAACTTTATGAGAAACTACGATCCTGCAATCCTAAGGTAAAGCACATAGAAGAACCTGTAAAAAAATGGACAAATTTTTACGGTGAAAATGTTTTGAAAACATTTTATGAAGACCAGGAGCGTTTTGCATTCACTTTCCAAGTGATGGTGTTGTTGCACATGTTGGAAAACGAGATGGAAGCTGAAAAATACTCAAAGGATGGATATATTGTTGTTATGGAGAGATCTACGTTCAGCGTTAGAGAAATATTTTCCCCGCTATTGTATAAAATGGGCAAGATTAATTGCATAGAGAATAATGTGCTTCTTTTGTTGGGAAACCTTTTACCAAAACATTTGGAGGATGAGAAAATCGTACAACTATACGTAAACACGGAGCCAGTCACTTGTTACTTGAGAACTATTGCGAGGAATCGTCCTGAAGAAATAGAACGCATTAATTTAAATTATATTATGGAGTTGCACCACATGCACGAAGAAAAATTAACTAATGTAAAAAAGATTGTAAACAATGATAATAATGTAGACACTGTTTTATCTGAATTAATAAAATATGTTTAATATATACTGTGTGTTTTTATTCATTACAACTAACAATAACATACATTTATTCCAATCAGAACTGTTCATACATCTTTTTATAATCTTCTATACGTTTTTGCCAAATATCTAAAACAAAATAAAAATCAAAGTAATGTTGGTAATTATTTAACTCTTTCACATATTTTAATTTACAGTATGACAACATTTCCTGAAGATTATTCCAATTTAATTGTTGTTCATACTTTTTTAAAAATTTTAATACTCCTGGGCGTAATTTATTACCACTAATAAAATTATAAGATGAACAATATTTTTTTAAATCTAATTTATGAGCAAATCTATCGAGAAACCATAATGGAACATCGTTATCCATAAATACAATATTTAAAACATTTAAGTTGTCTGGAATTTGTTCAATTATGGTTTCATCTGTAATATATTTATACAAACATAAAAATAGTCCTCTAAATTTATCTACACTTTCCATGTCCGTTTTCAAATTTTTTATAGAATTGTCCAACACATAATCACCCATGTCCAATGTCACAGCAAAATTTACTGCACTTTCTGTACAACATTGCAACAATTTATTAAAAATATTATCAAATATTAATTCAATTTTTAATATATGCGAATTGTTATTATTTGTCTCATGAGTTTTTGTATTTAATTTATGTTCAACACACAAAGTTTCACGACAACCTTTATATTTGTTTAATTCACATTTAATTATAGTTTGTGTAGTTATTTCACAATCAACGAGTCTCTTCTTAACAATAAAACTGCTGCACTTTCTGTTGCACGATATAACACTAGTTATAAAAATAAAATCGGACGCTGAAAAACTCTGACGCCTTTTAACACACAACATCTTTTAACTGGTAACATTCCAAGTCGATTCTAGCTTTTATAGAAGGTTGTGAAACATAAATAATTGCTACGGGGAAATACAAATCTTGTAAACAATTTTAATTGGCTCATTATTCAATGATACTGGGAAATACAGGCTTGTCACTCGACTAATTGCGGATGTTATTAAAATAAAGCCTTGCGAACGTGTTAACCTTGATCACCGGGTAGCCTTGCTCGGCCGTGTTAGCCTTGACGGGAGAAACAACTTGCGTCAACACCGGGAAGCCTTGCGGACATGTTAGCCTTGACGGGAAAAACCACCGGCAAGTAATAAATATGATTTTGTAAACAACTTAAGTGGCAGGACAACAAGAATATTACGTAAACCGGACTTTCCAGCATTGTGAAACGCACGTGGAGGGGAAATCCTTGAGATATAGTATATAAAGAGAGACTTACAAGAGTCAGACATCAATAGTTTCAAATCTGCTTCAACATACTAAGTAAGTATTTGTTGTTATTTTATAAACTATTAACACTTGTGTGTGTTTGTATTACAACGCTAAGAGTATACTTGCGCCTGACATCAAGAGTTGTTTAAACTGATAGTCATATTATATTCTATTTATTATAGAAATGGCTGGCATTTTCGTTCGAGAGTTTGACGAGGAATACATTCTTCCGTCTTCACCTCCGACTTTGACTCCTCCTCCACCACCACCAACACCACCACAGGCTGGACCTTCGGCTCAACCACCACAACCGGCACCTCAACAGCAAACGAATGGGCCGTTCAATGGAGAGAGCAGCACTGTTTTGACTGGTATGTTTAGTATTGGTGAAATTGTATCAATTCTTTTTAAGCTGGGATTAGTTTCTGTTAATAAGTGGGAGAGATTTTATCGAATAGTAAAACAAGATTTTAGAAATTCGAATGATTCTTTGCTATATCAGCCGCTCCTTGTAGTTCAAAATATTTTGGATTATTTATATGCTAAAGTTCAATCAAAAGACAAAGAATTATCGCTAACTAAAATTAATACTATAATAAAACATATTTTAGAAACTAATCAAAAATTTTCACTCGAAGCTGTAGAGAAATTAAGTAATATTGCAAAACAGTGTAAAGGTAAAAAAAGGAAAATTGAAGAATCTAGCGAGAGCGAGGACGAGGATGAGGATAGTTTTATAAAAATATTTTCAAAAAAATTGGCTAAAAAATCCGATTCCGTTCTTATAAGTCAACAGTTTCAGTTAAAAATGGGGAATGATAGGAAAAAAATTACTACACCCGGTGAGACTGGAACGTATTTAATTAAAATTGAAATAACCGATGTAAAAGATTTAAAAGAATGCACAACTGAAAAAAATTATTGGCAAAAGATTAACAAAAAAGGTTATTTTTTATTAAATGATATCGCAATTTATAACTCTATTAATAACATTTTAGCAAATGCCTGTGAGAAAGTCTTAAAAATTAAAAACGTTAAAATTGAATCTTCAGAACTTAAATAAATAATATGGATTTAAGAAAAAAGGAATATAGATTGGGACTACGGTATGAAAACGGCGAGTTTATGGAAATTGAAAACGCTTTTAGAGGTGTTTTGAAAACATATTATCTAAAAAACAATAATGCAAGATATAAGGATGTTTGTTCATTTTTAATTGGAAATGGTGAAAAAATGAAACTGTTAATTGAAAATATATTATTAAAATATGAAACACCTTTAAAATTTAATATTATTGTAGAATGTACTTATACTAAACCAATGTTGCCCGATACAACTGTAGAGAATAGAGCTTTTAAAACTATCAATGTTCCGGTTTTTCAAGACTCATCAATCGATGAACTTTTATCGGATATGTTTTTAAAAATTTGTTTGGAAGAAAACGAATATCAGGGAAAGGGAAGTGGCTGGAGTCTGCTCTCTGTAGACGGACTTCTTTTGAGACTCAGCAAATACAATCCGCTTGGAGGAAGTTCATATATTCGCCTTCCAAAATTTATTGAAAATAAAAAAGCTGTTATTAATCCTAAGAATTTGCGGGATGAAAAATGTTTTCAATGGGCTATTCTTTCGCGTTATGTTGAAGGAGTAAACTTAGAAAGAGTGGATAAAAGATATCAAAAATTAACTGGTAAATTTAACTTTAGCAGAATTACATTTCCTGTATCTTTAAAACAAATAGAAGTGTTTGAAAAACAAAATATAGGTGTTAGTGTAAACGTATATGGAGTAAATGGAAAAAATACAATTTATCCTTTAAGATTATCTTTAAAACAGAGAAGAAATCATTTTGACTTGTTATTAATTTCTTGTAATAATGTAAATCACTATTGTTATATTAAGAATTTTTCGCGATTAGTGCGTAGCCAGATTACCAGGCATACAGAAAATATGTTATTTTGTAAACGCTGTTTTACACGTTTTCAGGGAGGAGATTCGCGTAAAAAATTGAAAATACATAAAAAAGATTGCTGCATAAATAAACCTGTAACAAGTGTTATGCCAAAAGAAGATTCGGTTTTAAAGTTTTCAAATTTTCACCACAGTTTTAGAATTCCTATTGTGGCATATTGTGATTTTGAAAGTATACTGAAAAAAGTAGATAAAATTGATTCTCAATTTACAAAAGTAGATAGTGACCACGAACCAATGAGTTTTTGTGTTTATTTGGTTCACCAGAACCTCCCCGACTCTATTTCGTCTAATTTACCTTCCGACCCATATTTGTATCGGGGTAAGGATGCTGCTGCAAAATTTATGGACTATTTAATTTCTATAGCAAATCTAATTGGTGATTTATTTTCGGAAACTAATATACCTCTTCTCCCTCTTAGCCGTGATGAAAAGCGTAGAGTAAAACTGGCTACGCAATGCGAATCTTGTAATAGAGACTTTACTGCATTACATCCACGTGTAAGAGATCATTGTCATTTCACTGGTAAATTTAGAAATGTATTATGTAATGATTGTAATTTGAAAAGACAAAATCAACGCTATCTTCCCGTATTTATTCACGGCAGTTCTAATTATGATTCACATTTTATTGTTCGTCAATTGGGTTGTGATAGTGAAAAAATTGGTGTAATCCCAAATACTTCTGAAAAATATATATCTTTTTCCAAACAGACTGCGAGCGGAATAAAATTAAGGTTTCTAGACAGTTTCAGATTTCTAAGTGATAGTTTAGCCCGTCTTGCGAATAATCTTCCAAAAGATAGATTTTTTCATACATCTCAATTTTTTACGGACGATCTAGATCTTGTAACGAGAAAGGGTGTCTATCCCTATGAATATACAGATTCCTGGGAGAGGTTGGATGAAACAGAGTTGCCAAAAAAGGAGTTTTTTTATAACAGCATTGCCGATGAGAACGTAAGCGAGGACGATTACAATCATGCAAGAAAAGTTTGGGAACGTTTCGAATGCAAGACTTTGGGCGAATACAGCGATTTGTATTTGCGCACGGATGTGCTTTTGCTCGCAGATATATTTGAAAATTTTCGCAACATTTGTTTGGATAATTATGGTGTTGATCCTGCGTATTACCTGTCGGTACCCAGTTTGACATTTGATGCGATGTTAAAATATACAAAAATAGAATTGGATCTGATCACGGATTACGATATGTATATGTTTATAGAGAGAGGAATTAAAGGCGGTATAACAACCTGTCCAAAAAGATGGTCAAAAGCAAATAATCCGTACATTGCCTCGTATGATCCGGAAAAACCAAATTCCTACTTAATCTACATAGATGCAAACAACTTGTATGGTTACGCAATGTCGAAACCTATGCCGCAAAACTCTTTTGAATGGTTGAGCCGCAAAGAAATAAAAAACTTTGATGTAAACAAAATCGAGGATGAGGGAAATGAAGGTTATATAATTGAATGCGATGTAGACTATCCGAGTTATTTACACAATTCTCATAATGATCTACCATTTTTTCCGGATCGCACAATTCCGTCCGGATCAAAACAGGAAAAACTTTTGACAACACTAGAGATAAAAGAGCGTTACATATGCCACTATATGAACCTTAAACAAGCTATTAGGAATGGGCTTGTTGTTGAAAAAATACATAGGATATTGAAATTCAATCAAAGTAAATGGTTGGCGCCTTATATTTCGTTTAACACAGAGAAAAGGAAAGAGGCGAAAAATAATTTTGAAAAGGATTTTTACAAGTTGTTAAATAATGCGATGTTTGGAAAGAGCATTGAAAATATTAGAAAAAGGATGAATCTCGAACTTGTTAACAACGAAAAACGATTGAAACGATTGATTTCAAAACCAAATTTTTTGAATAGAATAATTTATAATGAAAATCTTTGCGCTATCGAATGTGGTAAAGAGAAAATTTTATTCAATAAACCTATATACATCGGTTTCTCTGTTTTAGAACTAAGTAAATATCATATGTACGAATTTCATTATGAAATTATAAAAAAATTTTACAAAAATAAAACTGTAAACCTGATGTATCTAGACACAGACTCCTTTTTCTACGAAATCTTTACAGAAAACGTATACGAAGATCTTTTACAAATGAAAAAATATTTCGATATGTCTGATTATCCTCCCGAACATAAGAATTATTCAACAGAGAATAAAAAGAAACTGGGCTGTTTCAAAGATGAATGTATGGGTGTTGTAATCTCAGAATTTGTGGGTTTACGCCCGAAATTGTACACATTTAAAACTGTAAACGATGAGGTGACAAAAAAAGCAAAAGGTGTAACGAAACCTGTGGTTAAGAATCAAATTTGTTTTGAAGATTACAAGAAATGTTTATTTGAAGGTGTTAAACTTAGAAAGGAAATGAAACTGTTTAGATCGAGAAAACATAATATTCAATCAATTACTGTTGATAAATTAGCATTAAGCTCGGAGGATGATAAAAGATATATATGTGAAGATGGGATTACAACACTGGCATATGGTCATTATTTAATTGATTGACTTTGTGTTTCAGAAATTTTGCCTGTGAGCAGTTTCCGGTGGAGGCGGAATATGTTTAGTTTTTTAACCGCCAGCCATTTTGTTTTGTTGGATGTGTTATGTGTAAGAGTGGGCGTGACAACTTTTAAGATTGGGGGTTTTGGCCGCCCATTTTTAGCAATTTCAGAATTAAAAGATTTAATCGAATTTATAAAGAAATCGGCTGTGGGTCTGGAACTGATTGTTCCAGACACAAAGTTGAAAATATTTTTAGACTTTTTTCATATTTTTAATATTCCAAATAGGGTACGTACGTACTCATACTATGGTATTCCGAAAACTTTACCTTTTGTGGAGTATGCCGATGCTCACATCGACAGACTCCGCGAAACGTTTAGAGTCACGGGTACCATTAGTATTGGCCACTATTTTTTTTAACGTCACGCCCTCTTTTTAATATTTTGTATTTTTTAAAAACTAATAAATTACTTAAATTAATATTTGGTGTTCTTATTTACTATCCAATAAATACACACACAAGTTCTGGTAAAAAGAATCTTTATTTACATAATTTTTCTTACAATTCCTGACAAAGGTGAGTATTGCATAAGTGCATCATGAATAATTAAACAGTAGCATGCGGTAGAATCCGGAAAGTCTGCGCTGCTTTGCATCTCGACTCTCACGTCGAGGGATCCTGTTTTCAAAGTTTCCGATTGTCTTGAACAGTCAATGACAAATAGAGGTGTTTTATTGAGAAACGTTTGTCGATCGATGAAAGGTTGATCGCTGCTTCCTTGGTAGTAGGACGATTGAAATCTTGAAAAGTAATCGTACATTACAGCTTTGTTTCCATTCATATTATCGTATGGATAATATTTTGAATTCAAGTAGAGTTTTACATTTTCAATAGAGCAGAAATCAAAATGGGCTGCGTTCTTGGTCTGAGAATCCTTCCTGTCGGTTTGAAAACCAATTATTACGTAGCGGGGTTTTTCCACCATAGATGATGTTTTCACCGTCCAAGTTTGAAATTTAGTTTTTGGAAGAATTGGATATTCGTGCATTTGCCAACGTCTGAAAGGAATCGAGATTGTTTCATCTCTTTCGGTCATTCGCAGCAGAGATAGTTTCTCCTCGTCCACAACTCTTATGTACGGCATCCGCCATACGATTTTATTAATTTTTACTTTTACATTATCAGCCGTTGATTGAAGAATAGCGTTTTTATCGCTTGCGGCTCTCAATAAAATCAACTCCTGTTTAACATTTAAAATTATACGTTTGTAATCCTCGGCAAAACCGAGTAGGAGTCGGAGCGGTATGCAGAATGAAAATTTTCCATCGGTTTCCAGAGCAAAAGGTTGAGCGTCTGTTGACCAACCCCAATTTCCTAAAAAATTTTTTTCTTCTGGGCGTAGGGTTAGAAGATTCTTCATCAACGTTGTATGTCCAACGGTTTTAACTCTATCTATTTCCGTTCCGCACAGTTCGTATCGTATTTCTTCAAACAGAAATGCTGGCGCGTTATTAACAAATTTTGTTGTCGTTGCCGCCGATGTATCGTCCTCTTTTACAACCATTCCCTCAATTTGCAAGTAACTTTTACTCGGCAACGTATACACATCCTGTTGATGCACAGGAATCCTTATTTCATCGCTATTTCCATACGAATTTGATGAGTAGGGCGAATGTGAATGCCATTCATAGTCTGTAACAATTTCGCTGCTGTGTACAGCCGCATTAACGTTTAGCATGATTTAATCTGTACCCGGGAATCGATTTTAAAAACAACAGATTATCCCGTGTTACCTCTTTGAGCTTTGAATGATGAATGCGCGGTATCGGCGCTGGTGGTAATAAATTATTCGTAAAAATAAACACCATTATTTAACCCCTCTCAAATGAAGGCGAATGATTACGTTTTCCTGTCTAAAGTTAACCAATCGGTTATATTGATCTTCCAATTTAATATTTATTTTGTAAAGCAATCCTTGCGAGACTATTGGTAAATATATTACGTATGCAGGCTTCTCAACTATTTTATACCCCGGTTCGACTACCGGATAGAACTCGTGTAATACGTGACCCTCAACACCGTCCTTGTATGAATTTCTTACAATATCGCATACGACTCGTATGACGTCCACTCTAACAATGGCTGCTTGATTTGGTGATTCATGCCATTTACCCGCTTCCAACTTCGAGTCTTGATCGAAACCCAACAGCGAACCGATAGTATCCTGTTTAAAGTGTACAACTTCAGAACAGAAAAGTTCTGTTTTTAAAGTGTTATTGTTGGCTTTAATCTGTAACGAGCTCTGTTTATTTTTCTTTTTCAGCTCTCCATCCAAATAATCTTTAATATCATCAATTTCATACGTTCCTTCGGGAAGCGTAATCGATTCTTCTGGTTTTCCGTAATAGAATTTATCGTTTACATTTTTCTCTATATTTGGAATAGAATTGTATGTCATTAAATCGACTAATCCAATTTCCCATTGTTTCGAAGACGAAAGATCTATGGGAGGGAAAAATTCGCACGTAAAATATGAGCTTCTTCCCGATATACAAATCATGCTGTTGCTAGAAAGTCTAAACACAAATGACCGCAATTGACGGTGTTCAATCTCTTTTGGCGCGCCTCGTAATTATACCTTATTAGTACAGGATATTGTCTCTGTAGATATTCCACTAATTCTGCAGGTGGGCGCAGATTACCAAAGCTATCAAAATAATCTACACGACTTCCACGCTTTTTATAGCTCACCCAGTGAGTACCATCACCTTTAAGGTTATCCAAATTCACTACTGCCGTCTCATTTACTAACGGTAATTTCGGAAGCGTATCGCGCATAAAAACTCCTCTAAAATAGGGAATTTTTAATTTTTTTGCATACTTTATTATATCGAGTGTTGACAATGGTTTGTTTGGTATAGATTCAATCATCTTCGACGAGTAGAGATTTTTTTTTTTTTCTTCTTCTGAACCTTTGAACCTGCTCCCTTATACGGGCGCACATACAATCCTTTTCCTTTTTTCTTTTTCTTATTATTATTACTATTATTCTTTTTTACCTTTTTTGCAACCTGTGCAAGTAATTTCAATATTTTATTTTGCTCCCCTCCTCCTCCACCAAATTTTTGTTTCATCTTCATGATATTGGTTACCGCCCAAGCTGCAGTTTTTTCCCCCAGTCCACTGTCGGATGCTTTAACACGTTCCCAGGCCCGTTCGGCAAGTTCTCGATCCGCAATTGCACGATTCTTGGTATCACTATATTTGCTGTACGCAATATCGTGTGCTTTGCAGGCGACGTCTAGTTTATTAATGCCGGAATCACCGCGTTGTAATCTCTTTGCGAGAGCTGTTCCCGGCCCGCAAAACTGATAGCCCGGTAAATGAAGTTCTATCGGAAGAATATCAATAGCCTTGTTTATGACATCACTAATTAAACCACGTCCCCGTTTTAGTTGGTTTTGAATACAAGACCCTGTTCTGGTCTTACCCATAACGTACTGAGCCAATCGGGGTAAGTTTTCAAGTTTTTATCGCTGTCACGTAAATCTCTTAAATAAGACAAATATAACAATTGTAACACTTTTCCCAGAGATACAGCGTCGTACAGCTCCTCGGTTTGTATATGACTGAGCCGTTTATTATTGAAGTCAAGGACATTCCCTCCAGTCTTTATATAGGTGTTGTCTTTCAAGTAACCCAAATTAACAGCATCTGAATCGGCTTTTGGTGTTTTTTTCATGTACACATTGTCTTTTAAATATTTTAAATTTACAACATCATCGTCCGCTTCAGGTTGATCAACATTTTTCAATCTTTTATTTGAAAATGAAAAATGACCCTCGTTTGTTTTAACAGGAACAGAATTTTTCTCTAAATATGATTTTGTTACAACATCATTGTCGGTTGTCGGTGGTGCTACGTTACTGATTTTCTTTTTATTTCCATCGTAAAAATTATCTCCTGTTAGACAAATTCTTTTAACAGTTTGATAATTAACAGCATCCCTGCCGCCTAGAGGATTCCCAACGCTTGTCAATCTCTTATTTTGTATATTATAATTACCTTTTTCTGTCAATTGAAATCCCATTCCAGGCGGTCCTTGCGCACCTTTAAAACGTTTTACAGAATGACGACCAAATTTATCGACACTCATTCTTTAATTATTATTCCTGCTTCGACCAGTTCTTCGAGAATTGATGCAATTTCGTTGGCGTGACCCGTATTCCCCGCTCTCTGAGAAGCAAATAACAGTTTTAATCTTTCGCACAACTCATTTGGATCATTCCAGTAGACATAATTAGAAGATGGTTTTAATATCATATCCCCACCACTACCAACTTTATTTATTAATTTTGATATTATGTTTTTATATTTTTTACTTTTACTCGATTTCACTTTCCCTATAGCGGAATAGTCCTGACGGTATACATTTGTTTTGTGTAAAATATCTCCATACACTGAGAGATCCTCTTTTGTATAAATAAATGGATCGGGGTCATTCATAATGATTAATTCGTATAGACCGTCGGTTCCTTTATAATATTTTTCATTGATAATTAAATCATCACCTACCATCTTTAATATTTGATTGCCCATCTTCCATGTATTACCATCGATATGAATTCCAAACGTTTTATCTATTTTCCTACCACCATCTATTAATTTTACAAAATATTTTTTCGAAATTGGTCCTGTAAAAGTTTCTCTTATATAATCGGTAATACTTTTTCTGCCTTCCGTTGTACTCATCAGATCCTGACCAGTCTCTCGAGTTTCATAAACATCTTCACCCACCGGTGTTGCGGTGGATGGGAGGGTTTCCATTTCATTATCTTCAATTTCCTCATCATCCATAGGCGGTTCGTGTCGAGGCATTAACCGTTTTCGGGATTCGGTTCTAGCGTAATCTTCGTAATCATAATCCTCTTCCTCATCTGCATAGTATTCGCGAGACTTGTTTACCAATTTTTTACGTTTTAAACCTTGCGGTGGGGGTACAAATTTACGTTTTACATCGGATCTTCCAATACTCTCGGGATCCAATTCCTCCTCCTCCTCTTCTGTCGAATCCAATATATATCTACGTTTTAGCGGTTTTTTTTCTACATCTACCGATTTTGTAACGTCAGCATCTAGATTTTTTTCCTTTTCGGAAACGAGTTTTTTCAAAGGATCTACAATAGGTTTAAATTGTTTTTCCAACATCGCTTCTGAATCTAAAATACCGCGCGTTAGAGCTCGGTGTTTTTCTTTTATATTTCTACGCAATTTACTTATTTCTAGGATGACCTGTTCGTTCTCCATAGGTCCTTCCTCGTTGACAATACAAATTTAACTGACCGCTAAAAGATGGGAATCGATAAGTGTTTTGATTCGCGTCAATATATTTGTATTATTTTTTGATTCTAAACATTTTTGAATTCCAAAAATTGATAGTTCATTCTTTTTCACTTGACTTACAGAGTTTAAAAACTCATCATATTCAAACACATTGTTGTTTTTAAAGAAATATAATTTTCCGTTTGTAAATCTGAAAACAGAATCAAAAGAGGAGGGAATGCCTATAAAAGTTTTGTAAATTTGACCATATTTTGATACGCGAAATTTACATTCATCAATTTCCATATAGTAATTATCGTCAAAGAAAATATATGTTTTACCTAAATAAGAATTGACAGCACCTTGCACTCTAATATTTACTCTTTTAACCAACGATTGTAAATCAATTGGGTAACCGTATTCAAGATGCAGAGATGGAATTTCCAACATATATATCTTTTCTTTTATAATCATTATAACAGCGCCGTTTGGTCTTTGGTAGATAAAATCTATTTTTTCAAAATCACTTGGTAAAAAGTGTAACCAGTCCCTTATCAATTGCGGGTTGCTAATTTCCTCTTCCCCATCGAGTGGAACAATCCAAAACCATTTTTCATAAAAAATGTAAAGTTCTTGATTGATTATTAAAAATGTGTTGATATTTTTTACTCCGCATAGATTGGGTTTTGCCGCGCTAGGAGTCGCTGAGGGTTGAGAGATAGTGGTGGTGGTGGTGGTGGTGGTAGTAGAGGTAACAATTTTTCTTTTCCCGTACAAACTTTCTATCGCTAAAACATCGTCTGTTGTAAGGTTTGTATCCGCTTTTTTGTAATATGCGTACATTATCGAGTTTCTATCACTTGAATGTGAAATTCCTAAAGAATGTCCGATTTCATGAATTAAAACCGAAAATATACTCGTTGTATCATCAGCACATTTTTCAGTTTCACTTTCCAAACACCAAGCTTCATCCAGATCCATATGTATTTCAACCTGAGAACCGGTTTTCGTGGGGAAAAAAGAATGACCTAAAATCTGACCGCGACCATCTAAATCGTATGGACAAACAGTACCATCTTTTTGATACCTATGCCGACCTCTTTTATTAGAAATCATTATATCAGGATTCTGTCTGTCATGTATGAATTCAAGATCTGTATACTTTGCCCAAGTTTTAAAAGCTAATTCAGTTAAATCCGTCAATTGTTTATTCACACCAATATAATACCATCGCAACTGTTTCTTATACCATTTTGATGATGTTCTAAAACTAAAAATTTCATCTGCTACACCACACCTTTTTGTCATCATCAATTCTAAGGTTTGATTGTTAAGTTCACCGTCAGTTGTAATATTATAATATTCTTGGAATCTGAACAAAGCGTCAGTCTTCATATCGATAAAAGAAAAATCGGAAGCATTTTCCGAAGAAGATGATAAATAACCGTAATCCGTAAGATACTTTATTGCAAACGATGTACAATTTTCTTCTGCTAAACCGCTTGGCAACAAATAAAGAAATGCAAAATAAATAAGCATTTTTTTGTTGTTGTTGTTTGTTCTCAAATTGAGTAATAACACCTCTAACACCTTTATAGGGTAAATGAAATAATAAAGTCATATACACAGAATTTGTTTATTTTATATCAATTCCCCCTCCACCCCCTCTCTTCAAAATAAATTTCTATTTCCCACTCTAGTGGAATATCCTCTTCTTCTTCCAGGTGCTCTTCAAAATGTTCGAAAAAATATACCTCCCAATCAATTTTAAATTCCTCCTCTTCTTCTTCTTCGAGCTTAAAAAGTCTGCGAAGTTCATCGCCGCAAAATAAATTAACAACGTACATTTCTGAAATAAAATAATTTATTTATCAAATCCAGCATGAGGATGTTTTGAATTGAATGAATAATATTTTCGACGGAGAATGAATGGTGGTACATCGGAACCAAGGTTCAACAGCATAAAAAAATCTGTAATAGTGATATTTTCAAAATCAATATCTAAAAACTCATAACCCTTGGTATCACATTTCACTTGCACTAAATAGATTGTAAAATTTTCTTTCAAATGATGTTTAATAGAAACAGGTAATTGCAGTTCATCTATATGAATATCTTCTATTAAAACTTGCTTACATATTTCTATAGCAGATAGTTCAAATAACGTTTGTAAATACATGTCAAGTTCCAGTTGATCCAAATCCTTCACAATTTCGTTCTGTTTGCTCAATTAAAAATATTTCTTCAATTTCAGGATAAGCTACAACTTCACAA
The DNA here is from genome assembly GCA_018207615.1 of Philaenus spumarius. Classification (NCBI taxonomy): domain Eukaryota; kingdom Metazoa; phylum Arthropoda; class Insecta; order Hemiptera; family Aphrophoridae; genus Philaenus; species Philaenus spumarius. The sequence goes on from JAGFPH010011045.1 coordinate 17,911, forward strand.
ACCAATTGTGCTACTCTGTCACCTTTAGTTATTAAAAAATCAAATTCTGAATGATTAAAAAGTAATATCTGAACGTTACCACGATAATCTTTATCTATTACTCCGGCACCAACATTAATAAAATTTTTCACTGCTAATCCAGATCTTGGAGCAATTCTCCCGTAACAATTATGCGGAACTATTATTACCAAATCTGTTTTTACTAATTGTCTATTATGTTTTGGTATAATAACATCATATGCACTTCTTAAATCAAATCCAGCCGCAAAAGGCGACATTTTTTCAGGTGAATAAGCATTTTCAGTAATTTTAAAAAATTGTAATTTTTCGTTAGTACTCATTAAAATTATTATTATAATTGAAATATAAAAGTACTTACTCTTGTATTCACTGACGGTAGCAGAACTAAACTCTTGCACCGAGCATTCTGTTTATATATCGTAGTCCGACTTGTTCACCTTCAACAATTGTGAAACAGGAAAGCGTACATTATCACAGCCTTGCGAATTTACATTGCGAAACATGTTTGTCGATAATAGCCTTGAAAAATAATTGCGGATGTTATTGAATGTTTATCGCTGGTAGCCTTGACGGGAATTTACGTCTTGCGACATTGTGTTGCAAACAAAACCACTTATCGGGTAGCCTTGACGAGAAAAACAACTTGCGCCATCACCGGGTAGCCTTGCGGACGTGTTTGCCTTGACGGGGAAACCCAGCGGGCGTCATTACCGGGCTTGGCCTTGCGGACGGTAAAAACAACTTGTGTTATTACCGGGTAACCTTGCTCAGACGTGTTAGCCTTGATGGGGAAAACCACTTGCGTCATCACTGGGTGGCCTTGATGCTCGCGCGTGTGCCTTGTGACGTCATCGACTGTCAAGGTCATGTGCCTTGTGACGTCATCGGGGTCAATGACCGGTTAATTATGCAAATTAGAGAAATTATGCAAATTAGGGGTTAATGACCATTTAATGACTAATTAATTATGCAGGAATGCGGACCAATTACCAAAATTATGCAAATTAGGGGTCAATGACCATTTAATGACTAATTAATTATGCAGGAATGCGGACCAATTACCAAAATTATGCAAATTAGGGGTCAATGACCATTTAATGACTAATTAATTATGCAGGAATGCGGGCCAATTACCAAAATTATGCAAATTAGGGGGGGCCAATTATGCAAATTAGGCAATTTGCTCTGTGTGATATATGGATTTTGCTCCAGAAGGAACAAAACACTACTACTTCCAGCCATGATTATTATTAAATGGTGGTTAAAGATGGTGTATTGACTATTTGAAGCTTTGAGTTTTTGTGCACTGAAATTACTTTTGTTAAGCTTTATTATTTTTATAATCTCATTTTTGTACTCGGATCAGCTGGCAGTCAGTACAGTAAAACTCCAATTATCCCCTCTCCAACTATCCGAATTGCTTTCAGAATTTCAGAAAAAAAAATTAAGACGGGAACGTACTGCAATTTGCAAAATAATGATTCTGTCTATACACGCGCTATTGCACATAGGCTTAAAATTGGCGTGCGAAGCACGCAATTCATTGTGCATTGAAAATACTCCCAATATGCGGGTTGGCGTGTGAAGCACGCAATGCACTGTGCTTCGGCCGCTTCTCTTAGTGTTCAGTGTCAAGCTCAAATGTGCGTCCTTAGCAGTGAACGTGTTAACGCGATGGTAGTGCTCAAACGTTAAAGTTATAAAACGTGTATACCAGACCGTAGTATGTAAGGACAGTTTACTCCAGTCGAAAAATTGACCCTTTTTCGGAAAAATCCAATTATCCGAATGGGGTCCGGTCCCAATTGATTCGGATAACTATATTTCTATTGTATAAACCAATTTAATTTGGTGGGAATATCAAACTGGAACTTCTACGGTGGTTTGAAAGTTATGAAACGAACTACTAAGCCTACACTATGTTCGAGTCATGCGCTCCTAATACAAAAACAATGGTTACTATGCAAGAAGGGCGTAAGTCACATCCGATACACGTGCCAGGGCAATTACGGCATTCTTTTTTTCCGCTAAACTGAACAGATTTTTAGAGAACTTTTTATTACTTTTAAAAGTGTCCAAACATTATACAAATCATCACATACACTTACACACACTTGACATTTCCAAATTATTATTCTTACTCTTTAAATTAATATAATATGTCTTAGGCCTATATATAGTCTATGTTTTGCAAAATAATCCTAGTGGAAAATTAAGTTATCACCTGAAGCAAAATTTAATAATAATTGCTTATAATTTCATAAATTATTGTTTTGATATTTGCATTGATGATAAATTGCAACCCTGTAGATATTTATAATTTCACATTTTATTTTCACAAGTGACTTAGTTTTGTGACCAAATTAAAAACATATCAAAATTTCCGAATTTCTTAAAAGTAAATAATGCACTAGGTGATTATTTTGATGCAAATATTGCATTTTCTTCATACTCTCTCTCTCTCTCTCCCCATCTATGTATCTTTCTGCAACAAATAATAAAACAAAACAAATATGATTGTGAATTGGGTAAACTAAGAATAATTATTTTAATAGTACTTGAAAAAACATAAAATCCCGTTTTTCTTCTCCACAATCTTCTTCAACTTCGTAGATTCCTACTTGTTTATGCAAGAACGATCTAAGCACATTTTAAAGTACAAAGTTATTAAATTAATAATTCATGTCAACATGTGATCAAATCACAACTACAAAAAAAATCTATGTATTATCTTCGAAGGAATTAATTAATTAATTTACATTGTTAATTAATGAAAATTACACAACTACAAAAAAAATCTATGTATTATCTTCGAAGGAATTAATTAATTAATTTACATTGTTAATTAATGAAAATTACATGCTATTCTTATTTTATTATAAACAAATTCTAAACCGAATTTCAAGCTAACAAAACAGTTGCATAAAACTAAAAATTATTTTAATTATTTGTAGACGAAAAAACTTCCTTTATCTGCTCCACAATGCTACCTTCTTCAACTTCGTAGATTCCTAATACTTGGGTATCAAAGAACGAACTTAGCTGTTCTTTCGGCCGTCTTGATCAAGTTGTTTAAAAATCACAACTGAATAAAATCAATTATTTTTATGCATGTTTTGGGAGTTTTAAGCAATAATTTCCATATTTTAAGCTAACGCGTAAAAAATATAAAGCCTTCTTTAAAACTTAATATAGTTTCCCAGATTATTAATTTATAAATAGAATCCGAAACACGTTAAAGAAAATTATTAAATTAATTTGTTCATTGTGATCACAATAAATAATTTATGACTTCGACGGAATTGATTAATTAATTAATTTATAATGTTAATGGTAATTTCAAAAATTGTTGTTAACTAAAAAGTTAACTGAGAAGTGATAATTTTTGTGAACATATTCTAGACATTTAAAAAATTATTTTACAGTTTTACATAATACAGTATTTATAATTTTTGAATAAGTTAAGTAAGTTTACCTTATGGTTTTTTTATACCTTATGTTTTTATTTATTTGTACTCTCCATTTGAACAAATAAATTATTTAGATGTAAAAATTGGGACATATTATACGCTAATTTAAAAATCTTGTGTAACGTTTTTAATAAATAAAGAAGTTGGAAAATAA